>JAJIBD010026018.1:0-73844 GCA_021461705.1 Cryptotis parvus | reverse complement strand
TTTATGTATATTATATATGATTTCATATAATATAGACATTATATAATGTATAATATAATACAATCATGTGCACTCAACACATACATAAACAAAATGGTAAACTGTTAATGATTAGTGAATATAGACAGTATATGAGTTCTGATAATCCTTAAGATATTTTTTTTAATTTTTATACCACCGTGAGACATACAATTACAAAGGTGTTCATAATTGGTTCTTGGTAATACAGTATTCCAGCACCCATCCCTCCACCAGTGCCCCATTTCCACCACCAATGTACCCACCCCCCCCCCACCCACCCCCAGGCTGCCTCAATAGCAGGTACCCCTGTTTCCTCTCTTTCTCTCTCTGTCTCTCTCTCTGTCTCTGCATCTCTCTCCCCTCTTCTTTTACACATTGTGGCTAGCCCTGCAGATATTTAGAGTTTATCACTTAAGTCTCTTTGTGTATATTCAATGGTGAGTTTTAATCTGCCATTACCATTTCCCACATTTAGTAAAACACTGGTATCTATTTATATCCTATTAATGAATGCAGTCATTCTATATCTGTCCTTTTCCTTCTGACTAATTTCACTCAGCATGATAGTCTCCATGTCCATCCATTTGCAGGTAAATTTCATAATTTCATCTTTTTCTGACAGCTGCATAGTATTCCATAGTGTAGATGAACCACAGTTTCTTTAGCCAGTCCTCTGTTCTCGGCATTTAGGTTGTTTCCAGATTCTAGCTATAGTGAATAGCGCAGAGATGAATAAAGAAGTACAGATAGTGTTTCTGCTATGTGTTTTTCGGTCTCTCGGGTATATTCCCAGGAGTGCTATTGCTGGATCAAATGGGAGCTCAATGTCTAGTTTTCGGAGGAATGCCCATATTGTTTTCCAAAAGGGCTGGACCAGCCGGCACTCCCACCAACAGTGGATGAGAGTCCCTTTTTCCCCCACATCCACGCCAGCACCGGTTGTTCTTGCTGTTTTGGATGTGTGCCAGTCTCTGTGGTGTGAGATGGTACCTCATTGTTGTTTTGATTTGCATCTCCCTGATGATTAAAGATGAAGAGCACTTTTTCATATGCCTTTTGGCCATTCGAATTTCTTCTTTTTGGAAGCTTCTGTTCATTTCTTCTCCCCATTTTTTGATGGGGTTGGCTGTTTTTTTCTTGTGAAGGGCTACCAGTGCCTGATATATCCTGGATATTAACCCCTTGTCAGATGGGTATTGGGTGAATATCCTTTCCCACTCTGTGGATTGTCTTTGTATCTTGGTCACCGTTTCTTTTGAGGTGCAGAAGCTTTTCAATTTTATATAATCCCATTTGTTTATCTTTGCTTCCATTTGCTTGGTCAGTGGTGTGTCGTCTTTAAAAGATACTTTTAGTTTCGATGTCGTAGAGCGTTTCTCCTATGTTTTCTTCGATGTACCTTATAGATTCATGTCTGATGTTGAGATCTATAATCCATTTTGATCTGACTTTTGTGCATGGCGTTAGAAGGAGGTCTAAGTTCATTTTTTTACACGTAGCTGCCCAGTTTTCCCAGCACCATTTGTTGAAGAGGCTTTCTTTGCTCCACTTAATATTTTTTTGCTCCTTTATCGAAGATTAAGTGGTTGTATATTTGAGAGTGTGTTTCAGGATATTCAGTTCTATTCCATAGGTCTAGGGGTCTGTCTCTATACCAATACCACACTGTCTTAATTACAACTGCTCTGTAGTAGAGCTTGAGGTTGGGGAAAGTGATACCTCCCATCTTCTTTTTCCCAAGGATTGCTTTAGCTATTCGTGGGGGTTTATTATTCCATACAAATTTCAGGAGTGTTTGTTCAATTTCTTTGAAGAACATCATGGGTATCTTTATAGGGACCACATTGAATCTGTATAAAGCTCTAGGGAGTATTACCATTTTGATAATGTTAATCCTTCCAATCCATGAGCAGGGAATGTGTCTCCATTTCCTCAGGTCTTCTTTTATTTCCTGAAGTAACGTTTTGTAGTTTTCTTTGTAGAGATCCTTTACATTCTTTGTCAAACTGATTCCTAGGTATTTGATTTTCTGTGGGCAATTGTGAATGGGATAGTTTCTTTAATGTCCCTTTCTTCTCTTTCGCTGTTTGCATATAGGAAGGCCATTGACTTTTGGGTATTGATTTTGTACCCTGCCACTCTACTATAGGAATGTATTATTTCTAGGAGCCTCTTGGTAGAGAGTTTCGGGTTTCCAGGTATAATATCATGTCATCTGCAAATAGTGACAACTTGGCTTCTTCCCTTCCTATCCGGATGCCCTTAATGTCTTTTTCTTCCCTGATTGCTATGGCAAGTACTTCCAGTACTATATTGAATAGAAGTGGTGAGAGTGGGCAGCCTTGTCTTGTCCCTGATCTTAAGGGGAAGGCTTTCAGTTTTTCCCCATTGAGAATGATGCTCGCTGTGGGCTTGTAGTAGATGGCCTGGATTATCTTGAGGAAGGTTCCTTCAATCCCCATTTTACGGAGAGCTTTTATCATGAACGGGTGTTGAATCTTGTCAAATGCCTTCTCTGCATCTATTGATATGATCATATGGTTTTTTTTTTTTTTGTTGATAGGATGTATTATGTTGATTGACTTGCGGATGTTGAACCATCCTTGCATTCCTGGGATGAATCCCACTTGGTCATGGTGTATAATCTTTTTGATGACTCTTTGGATTCTATTTGCTAGTATTTTGTTGAAGATCTTAGCATCTGTATTCATCAGGGAGATTGGTCTGTAGTTTTCCTTTTTTTGTGACATCTCTGTCTGCTTTGGGTATCAGGGTGATATGTGCCTCGTAGAAGCTATTTGGGAGTGTTTCTGTTTCTTCAATTTGCCGGAAGAGCTTGAAAAGAATTGGGAGTAGGTCCCCTTTAAAGGTTTTGTAGAATTCACTGGTGAATCCATCTGGACCTGGGCTTTTGTGTTTGGGGAGACTTTTGATTACCGATTCCATCTCCTCGATGGAGATAGGTTTGTTGAGGTATTCCAAATCTTCTTGTTGCAGACTTGGGAGGCTATAGGAATTCAGGAATTTGTCCATTTCTTCTAGGTTCTCTTGTTTCGTGGCATACAGGCTCTCATAGTAATCTCTGATCTTTTGAATTTCTGTGGTTTCTGTTGTGATGTCCCCGTTTTCATTTCTGATTCTATTTATTTGGGTTCTCTCTTTTCCTTTTCTTACAAGTCTTGCAAGTGGTTTGTCAATCTTGTTTATTTTTTTTCAAAGAACCAGCTTTTGGTTTCGTTGATTTTCTGGATTGTTTTTTGACATTCCATCTCATTGATTTCTGCTCTAAGTTTTATTATTTCTTTTCTTTCTGCTTGGGTTGGGCTCCTTTTGTTGATCACTCTCTAAGATCTTAAGTTGTGAGGTCAGACTGTTTGTGATGGCCTTTTCTTCTTTTTCTGATGAATGCTTGAAGAGCTATGAACTTGCCTCTTAACACTGCTTTTGCTGTATCCCACAAGTTCTGGTAATTCGTGTCTTCAGTCTCATTTGTTTCCAGGAATCTTTGGATTTCCTCTTTGATTTCTTTTTATGACTTGCTGGTTGTTCAGCAGTGAGCTGTTTAGTTTCCAGGTACTTGGTATTGGTCTCCGTTTTTGTGTACAATTAACTTCTATTTTCAGTGCATCATGGTCTGAAAAATAGTTGGCACAATTTCTATCTTCTTGATTTTATGGAGGTATGATTTATGGCTCAGCATGTGATCTATTTTGGAGTATGTTCCATGTGCACTGGAGAAGAAAGTGTATTCAGCTTTTTTGGGGATGAAATGCCCTGTATATGTCCTACCAGCCCTCTTTCTCCCATCTCTTCTTTTTAGGGCCAGTATTTCCTTGGTAAGTTTCAATCTTGTTGATCTATCCAGGGTTGATAGAGCAGTGTTGAAGTCTCCAACTACAATTGTGTTGCTGTCAATGTCTTTCTTTGAAGTCTATTAGTAGTTGTTTTAGGTATTTTGCTGGCCCCTCGTTGGGTGCATATATGTTTAATAGCGTGATTTCTTCCCTTGACTATTAAGAAGTGACCTTCACTGTCCCTTCTGACCTTCTTCAGCCTGAAGTCTATGTTGTCGGATACCAGTATGGCCACCCCAGCCCTTTTGGATGGGTTGTTTGAGTGAAGGATTGTTTTCCAGCCTTTTATTTTGAGCCTGTCTTTGCTCCGATTGTTCAGGTGTGTTTCTTGAAGGCAGCAGAATGTCAGATTCAATTTTTTGATCCATTTTGCCACTCTGTGTCTCTTAACTGGTGCATTTAGACCATTGACATTGAGAGAGATTATTGTCATGGGATTTTGTGCCATCTTTCTGTATAGGTTGGTTGTTCTTTTGGGTTTTGTCTCGTCTTATAGTAGATCTTTCAGTCCTTCTTTTAAGGTTGGTTTTGATTTTACAAAGTTCCTAAGCTGTTGTTTATCCAAGAAGTTGCATATCTGTCCTTCAAATCTGAGTGAGAGTTTAGCTGGATAAAGAATTCTTGCTGAGGCATTCATTTCATTAAGTTTTTTTACTATATCCCACCACTGCCTTCGGGCTTGGAGGGTGTCTTCTGAGAAGTCTGCTGAAAGTCGAATGGATGCTCCTTTGTATACAATTTCCTTCTTTGATCTTGCTGCCTGAAGAATTCTGTCTCTGTCTATGGCATCCATTACTTTGACTAGGATGTGTCTTGGGGTCTTTCTAGGGGCTTCTTGCTGGTACGGCGTCGGGCTTCTTGGATCTGGATGCCTTCGTTCTTTAACTTCGGGTAACTTTTCAGCCAGGATTTTTTAACTGTTTTAATTTCCTGGGGGTTACTTTCCTGTCCCTCTGGGACTCTGATAATTCTTAAGTTGTTCCACCTGGCTTCATCCCATTGTTCTCTGTTCCGTTGCTGATCCATTTTTCGGGTCTTTTCCATCTTATGTAGTTCTCTGAGTGCTTTTGCAGCTCATCTTCAGTCTCACTGATTCTCTCTTCCGCTGCTGTCATCCTACTGTTGAGAGCCCCTATTGTTTTTGATTTCATCTACTGAGTTTTTAAGCGATATTTCTATTTGCATGGTTCTCATTTCTGCTCTCATTTCCTCCCGTAATTTATTGACTGCCCTTTCAACTGCTTCATTTATGTTCTCCTGTATTTTATTGGACGTCTGTCTCCAGTTTTTTCTTTGAGCTCCTTAAGCATCCTACCAATTTCTTCTCTATTCATTGTCAGAGAGATTATGCACATCTGCATTCTTTTTGAGTCTTCAGGGTTGATTCCTTCATCTGTTCTTCGAACTGGGGATTGCGTTGTTTCCCCCATGGTGTTGTGGTGTTCAGGGATAGATTCCTCTAGTGTACTGTTTCTTCTTTCTTGAGGGTATTACCTTCCCTTGGTGTTGAATTTCCTAGTATTTGTATTAATAAGCAGCCGTGTGAGCAGCCACCCGTCCGGCCAGCCGCACACCCCAGGGAGCATGCCTGAGGCAGTGACAGGCCGATGTGAGATTTCAAAATGTCTGTTGACTTCCGCTTCCGCCGGACTTCTGGGGGTTGTAGTTCCACCTTCTGCGAAGCCTGGAGCTCTACCACGACCCAAGGCACCTGCCAGGCCAGCCACACACCCCAGGGAGAGTACCTGGCGTGGAGACAGGCTGGTGTTAGAGTTCAAATTGTCCGTTATTTCCGCTTCCACTCAGAGTTCTGGGGGTTGTATTTCCACCTTTTGCCGAGGCCTGGGACTCTACCAGGACCCCAGGCGCCCCCCGGCCAGCCGCACACCCCAGGGAGAATACCTGAGGCAGAGACAGGCCGGTGTGAGAGTTCAAAATGTCCGTTTACTTCCGCTTCCACTCGGACTTCTGGGGGGTTGTAGTTCCACCTTTTGCCGAGGGTAGGGCTCTACCAGGACTCCAGCCGCACACCCCAGGGAGAATACCTGAGGCGGAGACAGGCCGGGTGTGAGAGCCCTTGTGGTATTTCTGTTGCTATAAAATTATTAATATAGGGGCCGGAGCAATAGCCCAGCCGGTAGGGCGTTTGCCTTGCACGCGGCCGGCCCCTGCTGGCCAGGTTCGGTCCCGGCATACCATATGGTCCCCGAGCACCGCCAGGAGTTATTCCTGAGTGCAGAGCCAGGAGAAACCCTGAGCATTGCCGGGGTGTGACCCAAAAAAAGCAAAAAAAAAAAAAAAAATTATTAATATAAAGGTTAGTAGGAATAGCATAATTTCTAGTATCAGGCACTACCTCTGTTCAATTACACACTGTAAAACAGTGGTCTTCAAGTCAGGTATATACAAACTCGGATACAAGTAAAATGAATCAGTAAGATATAGGAATAAAACAACAAAATCCACTAATTTTATCTTACTCTTTCAAAAATTTGTATTTTCAGGGGTTTTATAAAGTACAAGTGGCTGACTAGAGTAGAACTTGTATCACTTGTAAAATATACACATATTTTAAAGCTACAAACTCGGAAAATACTTGTTACTAATCAGGGTATGGGATAAAAATACTGAATACTACTCTTCTATATAAAATAAATATAAATTTTTTTTTAAATATCTGACAATCAGAAGATCATTAAAACAAGTCCAGTTTGCTTTTACCGGTCTTACTGAACTTTAATAGCTTACTATGCAATGACGCACTCTGGAAAAAAGTAATAATAAATTAATGAAATACTCAGGAATATAAGGATAAAATACTGCTCAAGCTAGGAAACCTCAAAAAATATAATACTAAATAGTATCATTTCAAAAGAGGGATCACACTAATAAAATGAATACATGAAACTGTATTCATATAAAAAAAAGTACAGAACATATCTATTGATACTTGACAAACAGACTTACTGTAATCATTCTAAAAAGATAACTGCAAACAAGATCCTCAAGGAAATACTTAGTTTCTTCTGCACATTTTTTATTCTAAGGAAAAATTAACAAAAAATGTTGCAGGAGTGAAAATGTTAACTACAATTTGGTTACTAATTATTAGACCAATTGCTATGTAAACCCAGACAGTGAGAGAAAGAAACCCTTCTAATGTAATGAGTTAAAGTCTGACCAACTGAAACCAACGGATCTCATTTTAGAATTTATATAGTTTTTATAGTTAAGCAATTTACTAAATGAGACACTAATTTGACCCATAGTGTAAATAAAAGTTTGCATTTGCCCTAAAGGTAAATCTGAAGTTTTGGACTAAAAAATTTACACCTTTATATTGAATTGTACATATCATGTGTGAAAACTACAAATGACAGAAATGAATTGCTCACCTAATAAGCACTTTAAATACAAGAATTAAAAAGTACAGAATCAAAAGTTCCATAAGTTTTTAATATAAAGAGGGAAATCTCTAGGCACATAAAAAGGTCTCTACTGAAGAGAAGAGACAGGTAACAGTAAGGGAGGAGCACAGTCAGGAAAGACAGTACAATTACATGAAGTACATATCAGAGACTACTCCCAACAGATACAGGGCACCGATACATTATCATACCCAATTGGTCATGGGGGTTTCTAGTGATTTATGACACGTAGTAGTATCTAGACTGGATTTTTATGGAAAGAAGCCCAAACTTTTAAAAGAACTTAAATTGAGAAGTAAAATTCGCATCATAGAAATTCACATTATAACCACTTCATCTAAAAGGTAAGTCTGCTCCTCCAAAATGGAGGCAAGCTGTATCATTCTGAAAGTGCAACACATACTATTTTTAAAACAAAATCATTTAGCTCGAACTGGCCCTGGTCATATGACTTGAAAAAATCAGTGGTTCATCTTTGCTGGAATTTTTCTACCTGACATTTCTTTTTCAATCTGGACATCTTAGTACCTAATAAATGAAAAGCACAAAATAATAAAGTATACATTTCAAGTAGTCACCATTTGAACTCTGTTAAGCCTAAGAATAAGAAAATGTACATGCACTGTAATACGGGAGCTTCTTTCCACCTTACATTCTTTGACTTTTACAGAGCAAAAAGCATACTAGAGAATACATATTTGATTTTACAGCACAAAGCTAATCAAAGTAATATGGGAAATGATACATTTGCTACAGGTAAACAAATTCTCAAGAAAAAACATTACTTGGGGGAATTATCAGTTAAAGTAGAATTTTCAATGGAACTTTCAAATTGGAATAGATTACAATAAATATGAGTTTAAGTTTTAACTTTACGATTGGAGAACAATATCCTCTAAAGTCAGAGTGAAACACTTAAGTTGAAGACAGTGCTCCAAATGTGAGCCTCTAAAGTCAGTCACCACAAAGATTATTTGCCAGCAACAAATCATTTGTCAGAAAGGGAAAAACAGGTAACCTCATTATATTGGTCTTAGAAGATACAGGTTTAAGTATTCAATTGTAATATGGAATCTGTTATAGCAACTGATTTAATAAGACACTCAAGTCATCTTTTCAGTTGTTAAAGAACAGTGTTAAATAATAGGACAGCAAATTAGAGATTATCAATAATGAAGTAGATTAAACTGTCAGTGGAGAATCTATTTCATATGGTTTAAAAGAAAAACATTTAAAATTTCACCTGAATAGGAAGGAAAACAAACCTATTAGAAGTCTGAGAGAAAAGAGAACAGGCCCCCAAATCAGTTTGAAAGGTAACAATAAAATTGTTAAGAAAAGCCAGGAAGAGAGATGACTTTGAAACATCTACTTAGATCCATTTTAATGAGAATTGAAGGATACAACACGCTAAAAACATATTTAAAAGACCACTAAGGGGGTAAAAAAGATAAATCAAATCTTGTTTATATTCTAAATAATTACGACAGATTTTGAAAATGTAGTGTAATTCACGTTTTCTTTCCAGCAAATAAATTTCTATTCATGGCCTCTATCTTTGGTGTCACTGCCATCAAGAAACACAGTTACAGGGGCCGGAGCGATAGCCCAGCGGGTAGGGCGTTGCCTTGCACGGCCGACCTTTGCCGGCCCGGGTTGGATCCCGCATCCCATATGGTTCCCCGAGCACCGCCAGGAGAAATTCCTGAGCAAAGAGCCAGGAGTAACCCCTGAGCGTCGCCAGGTGTGACCCAAAAAAGCAAAAAAAAAAAAAAAAAGAAAAAGAAATACAGTTACAGCTTAGAAACCTAATCTTCAACTAGGACAAAGAGGGATATAAAGATTATGATCCTAGTTAAGTTTGTCCCATGGTCCCACAATATCCTGAAATATCATGCCAAAATGTAGAGTTTAAAGGAACAGCATCGTCTGCTCTAATTGCACCAAATTTTGCTACTGTGCGCTGGTGTGATGACAGCTAATAGTACACAGGGGCTGCAGAAAGAGGCTACAGAATGTACAAACGTAATTTAGCTCACAATGAAAGGAAAGAGTTTGATGTGAAACATGGATGACATGATGATTTCATGTAAATATGCTACAATTTTGTTCTGCTGTTTAAAAGACAGTGAGATTATTTTGAATTTACAGAAAAATTATGAAACATGGTAGTTGTTCATGATCAAAATAAAATAGCAACGTATATTAATTTAACAGTGTTAAATATATTCACATGATCACCATTGTGATTCAAAATGACCACTAATGAAGTTACACGTCTCTATATATAAATGTATATATACACACACACACACACAATATTTGCCAAAACAGTTTTCGTTAAGTTTGACATTTTGCAGACCAAGTATTTTTTACAATATAATCTTGCCTTATTTCTTTCATATTATGAAAGGAATTACATGTTGTGAGTAGCTTTATTCTTCTGGGAAAGGAGAAGAGAGAACCTCTTATGTCAGCGCGAATCCAAGAGAGTCTACCTTCTTGACTATTGGAACTTCTGACCCAGACAGATTCCTAAAAGCTGAGGATAAACAAATCTTAGCTCTGAAGCAGCCCGGTCCTGCTGAAGGCGGTGAGCAGCCAACGGTTCGAGAGCATCCGAGTCCTATAGCAGAGCCTTCTGCGAATAGGGCTGCTGGGGTGGAGGGGGGCTGCTGAGCGCCTCCAGGCTGGGGGAGTGTTGACGTTAGCGTATAGTTTGGCACCTGGGACATAGTTCCTGCGTTCTGATATATTGTGACATCGGCAGCGGCGGCAGCAGCGACGGAGGAGGACTATATACTGAAGCCTGGGAGGGATACGTACTTCCTTGAACAGAACTGACCATTGCGCTACGGAAGAGAAAAAAAACGTGGTTAGGCAAGTACTAATCTACCATGGAAATTGACAGGACATCCATAGACTGCAAATCCATTTTCCCCATCATCCATCCAGACGCTCTTTTCTGAATGCCTCGGATGGGAGAGACATTGTTATTTTAGGCACTGAAGTAATGTGAGAAGATGGGAGGGTGAGGCCCCATCACTGTGAAGCTTTTATCAAGATGAAGAAATACAGTAATAAACTTATACTACGTTGAGAGTTAAAAGTTAATAAAGAAAAGTATAGTCAAAGCAAGAATACCTGAAATAAGAGATTCCAGGTAATACAGAGCAGTAGGGATGCCCTCAAGACAGGAATTAAGCAGAGACCTAAAAAGGCGAGGGAGGAATCTTACGGAGAAAAAGCTCACAATCAGAAAGAACTCACAACACAAGCCTCTGAGAAGGAAAGGCTGCCACCAGGCCTATTCCAGAAATAGCGAAGGAAGCAGCAATGGCTGGGCCAGAGGAAGAGTGTTTGAATCAGGGGAAGAGGAGTCACAGAGAAGCCAGTGGCAGCTGACCAAAGGAAGGATGCCAAATTAAAAACGAATAAGAGGACACCGGTTGATGCTGAACAGAAGGGTGGCGTGATCTGACCTGGTTTCCATGGGCTCGCTCTGGGACCAGGGTGGAAATAAGATATGAGATGATATGTGATTAAAGGCTATGACAGCTGTCCAGGTGAGAGCTAACAGGTTAGAGCCATGATCAGTGATCAGCCTGGCAGACAGCAGGGGAAAGGCCCCACTTTTTTTTTTTTTTTTTTTTTGCTTTTTTGGGTCACACCTGGTAATGCTCAGGGGTTTCTCCTGGTTCTGCACTCAGAAATTACTCCTGGCAGTGCTCAGGGACCATATAGGATGCCAGGGAAGAAACCCGGGCGGCATGAGCCAGCAGCATGCAAGGCAAAAGCCCCTCCCACTGGACTATCGCTCCGGCCCCAACACACTTTAAAACTGTCATCAAGTTAGGTAAGACAGAGAAGGGAACATGTGCAAAAAAATGTCGAGAGGGCTAAACCAACCTAGAACTGAGCATTAAATACAGGCAAAAAAATGCACATGATGGCCTCGAAGTGTATGTATTGCAATCTACAATATGTAAGAGAAGGAAAAGAGAAAGAGGGAGAGAGAAAAGAGATAAAGAACCTGCCATGGTGACAGGCAATGGGAGGGGGAGGGAATTGGGGACACTGGTGATGGGAAATGGGCACTGGTGGAGGCGGGGTGCTGGAACACTATGTGACCGAACCACCAAACATGAACAACGTTGTAATTGTATATCTCATGGTGGTATAATAAAATATTAAAAAAAAAAAAAAACTGTCAGGTGCTTTCCTGCAGCGGGCAGCCCCTGAGCCACTCCACTCCAGGAAAAAAGGCTCCAGCTTTGAGGACGGGAGCAAGCCCCACCCAGCGTCCTCGGACCTTCCACTGCAAGACCCCCACCCCGATCCCCTGACTCGGAACCACCCACCGACACCCCAAAAATTCAAAACCCCAAAATTCAAAATTCAAAGTATTGTCTATCTACCTGAGATATCACTGAGAATTGGCCCCTACACTCTTTGCTATACGTCCCTAGCTGCAAAGTAATTCAGGCACCTACTAACTCTATTGACTAGTCACCTAGAACACACATTTTCAACCTACGATAGTCATTATGGTAAAGCAGCGCAGTAGTCCTTCAAGCTCTACGATTGAAGTCACTAATACAGATGAGTCCAGCAATAACAATGAGCTATATAACCTCTCTGAAAAGGAATTTTGGAAGGAACTGTTAAAGATGTACAAGGAAATAAAAGAAACAATGGAATACAAAGTCAATAAAATACAGGAGGACATGAGAGCAGAATTGAGTAAATTTCAGACCAAAGTACAAGCAAAAATGACAGATATTAAAAATGAGGTAAGTGAACTGAAAACACAGAAGAAGGCCTCCAAAGCAGAGTAACAGCTACTGAAGAAAGAATTAGTGATCTCAAAGATGAGGTTCAGAGATTCTGTAGACAACACCAGAAGATGGAAAAAAGACTCACAATCAATGAACAGACTACCAGAGAAAATCGGGATAGAGCCAAAAGGAACAACATACGCATCACTGGGGTCCCAGAAGGGCAAGAAGAAAACCCTGATGAAGAAGAAACTGTCAAAGTCATCATCACTGACAAGTTCCCTGAACTGAAGAAAGCATGCTCCCAGATACAGGAGGTCCGAAGGATACCAGCTAAAAGAAACCTCAATAAGAATACTCCAAGACACATCCTTATTAAAATGACAAAAGCGATAGACAGAGATAGAATACTGAAAGCAGCAAGATCAAAGAAGAAAATCACATAAGATTTACAGCAGACTTCTCAGATGAAACACTCCAAGCCCGAAAACAATGGCGGGATATTGTGAAAAGACTCAATGAACTTCAGGCCTCACCAAGAATTTTTTACCCAGCTAGACTTACTTTCAGATGTGAAAGAAAGATACACAACTTCATGGATAAACAACAACTCAGGAAATTCACAGACTCAAAACCAACTCTAAAAGAAGGATTGAAGGGTCTATTGCAAAATATGGCAACCCAAAACCACAACAAGTTTAAACAGAAAGATGGCACAAAAATCCAATGACAATAATCTCTATCAACGTCAACGGTCTAAATGTACCAACTGAGAGACACAGGGTGGCAAAATGGATTAAAAAACTGAATCCAACATTCTGCTGCCTACAAGAAACACATCTGAATAACCAGAGCAAACACAGACTCAAAGTCAAAGGCTGGAAGACCATTCTGCACGCAAACAACTCCTCCAAAAAGGCGGGTGTGGCCATACTCGTGTCTGACTATTAATATAGACTTCAGTTAATCTTTGATAAAGGTGCAAAGAGTCCAAACTGGAGTAAGGGAAAGCCTCTTCAACAAGTGGTGCTGGGAAAACTGGACAGCTACATGTAAAAAAATGAATTTGGACCTGTGTCTAACACCTTGCACAAAAAATCAGATCAAAATGGATTAAAGATCTCAATATCAGACCTGATTCCATAAAGTACATTGAAAAAAAATATAGGAAAAACCCTCCACGACATTGAAGCTAAAGACATCTTCAAAGGTGAAACACCATTAACAAAGCAACTAGAAGAAAATATAAACATATGGGACTACATGGAACTGAAGAGCTTCTGCACCTCGAAAGAAACAGTGACCAAGATAGAAAGACAGTCCACAGAATGGGAAAGAATATTCACCCAATACCCATCTGATAAGGGGTTAATATCCAGGATATATCAGGCACTGGTACAGCTAGATAAGAAAACAGCCAACCCCATTAGAAAATGGGGAAAAGAGATGAACAGAACCTTTGACAAGGAAGAAATCCAAATGGCCAAAAGGCATATGAAAAAATGCTCATCATCACTAATCATCAGAGAGATGCAAATCAAAACAACAATGAGATATCACCTCACACCACATAGACTAGCCCATATCCAAAAGGGTAAAAGCAACAAGTGCTGGCGTGGATGCAGGGAAAAGGGGACTCTCATACATTGTTGGTGGGAATGTCGACTTGTACAACCTTTCTGGAAAACAATATGGACATTCCTCCAAAGACTAGAAATTGAGCTCTCCTTTGACCCAGCCATACCACTCCTGGGAATATACCCTGGGGAGCCAAAAACACACAGCGGAAATACAATCCGCACTTTTATTTTCATAGCAGCACTATTCACAATAGCCAGAACCTGGAAACAACCAGTGTGCCCGAGAACTGATGACTGGATAAAGAAACTGTGGTACATCTACACAATGGAATACTATGCAGCTGTCAGGAAAAATGAAGTTATGAAATTTGCCTATAAATGGATGGACATGGAAATAATCATGTTGAGTGAAATTAGTCAGAAGGAAAGAGAGAGACATAGAATGACTGCATTTATTTGCATGACATAAATATACTAGGTGATCTTACCAAAAGTGGAAATTACCACAAGCGGCGTGGGAGTCAGAAGTTAGGTAAGATAGAGAAGGGAACATGTGTGAATAAATGTCAAAAGGTCTGATACCAACATAGAACTGAGCATTAAATACAGACAAAAAATGCAAATGATGGCTTCTAAGTCTACGTAGTGCAACCCACAATGTGTAGTAGAAGGAAGAGAGAGAGAGGGAGAGAGAGAGGAGATAAAGAACCTGCCATTTAGGCAGGACGTGGGAGGGGGACATGGGTGGTGGGTGATGGGCACTGGTGGAGGCGGGGTGCTAAAACACTGTGTGACCAAAACCTCCAAACGTGAACAACGTTGTAATTATATATCTCACGGTGGTATAATAAAATGTTAAAAAAACTGTCATCAAAACATGTAAATAAGTGAACAAGCCCAGCCACAGAAACAAAGGTTATGCATGTGTGTGCGCACACACACAGCCAGGGACAGTGGGGAGGAACCTGACATTCTGGTGGGTATTGTAAACATAAGACAAGAATATTAATGCTACTGAAAGTCAGGATACCTCAATTTAAGAACCGTAAAACAACAGGGAAGTGCTTCACTTCTTATTTTTGAAGCACAGGGAAGTGCTTCAAAAATAAGACACAAGCTCTTAATACACTGCCAAGGCCTAATGATTGCTTTCATCACTACTGCCACTCCCGGGAGATGTCAATGGTTTAGTGGCGTATGCCGTTAGCAAACCCAGGATGTATAACTGTCACTGTCTTCCCGTTTATCATCGATTTGCTCGAGCGGGCACCAGTAACATTTCCATATGACCTGTCTCATGCTAGTAGAGCTCAAGGGCACCTGCTTGCTCCAGGAACATAAAGTGCCTCAAACCATTCCATCAGGTCATGGGAATGAGGTCTATAATTGTTACTGGTATTTGGCGTATCAGATACGACATGGGTAGCTTGCCAGGCTCTGCTGTGCGGGTGGCATACTACAGGATGTACATACAAAAGTACATACCCAGGATGTACCTTTGCACTAATTCGCAATCCCCATCTTCACGGGGATGCCATTCATACTTCTAGGATCAAAAAATTTTCTTATCATTTTTTTTCTCCAGCCTAAATATTTGCAAGCTTATTCTCTTTTGTCTCTCTCTCCAACAAAGAGAAGGAAGGAAAGACAGAGAACCTCTTCAAGAGAGAACACAGGCTTCCCCAGAGAGGAAAACACAGGTGCACATCCGAGTCAGTCCGTGAGGGCCACTTCCCAAAAACGTGGAAATGTGCTCTCAGGAAAGCCAGCCCACAGCCGAGGTGACCAAAGGGCAGAGCCTCAAGCATATTTTCTTAGAAACCTTCCCTGAAGTCTAAATCCTAAGTTTCTAAAACATCCTAATTTACAATTTCACTTGTATCACTTGACTTTCCGTTGTTCATCGATTTGCTAGAGTGAGCACCAGTAACATCTCCATATGTCCTGTCACATGCTAGTGTAGCCCAAGGGCATCTGCTTGCTCCAGGACCATAAAGAGCTTCAAACCATTCCATAAGGTCATGGGAGTGAGGGATATAATTGTTACTGGTATTTGGCATTCCCAATACGACACGGGTAGCTTGCCAGGCTCTGCCGTGGATGATATACGTCAGGATCTCAACATTAGAGATATATTTGGGAACTCAATACTATCGTCCAGGGAAACAAAAAGAAAAAAATGGAACTACATTAAACGTAGATTTTCTACACAAGAAAGAACATACCACTACAGCAAAAAGGCAACCTTGCTACAGAAAGAAAATATCTGCACATCATACAAACGACAAAGGCCACAGACATATAAAGAATTCAATTCATAACAAAAGACCATGCCAACTATGACCATTTAATCTTCGATAAAGGAGCAAAAGGACCAAATGGAGCAAGGAAAGTCAAATCAACAAGTGGTGCTGGGAAAACTGGGCAGCTACATGCAAAAGAATGAATTTGAACTTCTATCACCACGCACTAAAATCAGATCAAAATGGATTAAAGATCTCAATATCAGATCTGAATCCATAAAGTACTGAAAAGGGAAGCCCCGAAAAACCAGACCGCAAAGAGTTAACCAGGATACAATAAAATGGAATGCTGGTCGGGCTTGCATTTACGCCAATTAAGGTTTGCCAACCAGATAGATACCTAGGGAGGTGACTAGCAGTAAATTTCAAGTCTCCTAATTGCCTGAGTTAATAAGGATTGACAACCAGATACCTAGGAAAGTGACTCCAAAGATATCCCTGTGTAAACACTCTAACCATCAGTGTGACATCTTGGGCATTCCTGCAGTAAAACTCAAGTCTCCCCAATCTCCTGAGTTTGCTATATTGCAAAAGTTCTTTCTCTTAGAATGCTATAAAAACTGTGCTGTAACTCAGTTCAGGGCTCTTAGCCTCTAGCCTGCCATCGGTTATGCTGAGAGCCCCAGCATGCTTGGAAAATAAACCCTTTGTTTTTGCATAAGTCGGTCTCTTGGAGTCCTCCTTGGTGGGTGATCGGCATCCCGCCTGCTTGCCGTTTGCAGTCTCTGTTGTCAGCGAACTCAGGTCAGGCCGGGATAACTAGTGCAGTTTGCAGCTCTCCACTCCTCTGCTTGTGTGAATGTGCGCTGAATGTGTGAATTAGTGAATGAGGCCCCACGGCTCGGCTACGGGTGTAATTGGGCTCTAACCTGCGGTTCCATGAAGTCCACACTTGGCTTATGGGTACTTGCCTCTAAGGCAACCAGGCGCGGGATTATACATGTGGCCCAATGACATCTTAAGATCCCATGAAAGGTTCGACCAGGCGAGCATCAGAAAGTTGCCCATCCCCAAATCTTCTCCTATTCCCTATTCCTACTGCTCTGTATCCTTTATTTCTGAAGAGTCTGTATTCTGTAATGGTCAAGCCTAACAGTACATCGGAGAAAATATAGGAAAAATCCTCCACGACATTGAAGCTAAAGTCATCTTCAAAGATGAAACACCACTAACAAAGCAACTGGAAGCAAAGATAAACATGTAGTTTATCTTTCATTTACATGAAACTAAAAAGCTTCTGCACCTCAAAAGAAATAGTGACCAAAATACAAAGATAGTCCACAGAATGTAAGAATATTCACCTAATACCCATCTGGTAAGGGGTTAATATTCAGGATATATCAGGCACTGGTAGAACTTTACTGTCTCACTGTCTTCCCGTTCATCATCTATTTGCTTGAGCGGGCGCCAGTAACATCTCCATATGTCTTGTCTCATGCTAGTAGAGCCCAAGGGCATCTGCTTGCTCCAGGAACATTGCTTGCTCCAATCCATTCTGGAATGAGGTCTATAATTGTTACTGGTATTTGGCATATCAAATACGACACGGGTAGCTTGCCAGGCTCTGCTGTGCAGGTAGCATACTCTTGTAGTCATCTCTAAGTCCAGCATTTATTGATGAACTGCACTGCCGCAAGCAGATGCGCAAGCCAGGCTGTGATAGGCTGGTCTGCTGGGTGGAGTTCTGACGAGAGGGAAGTCCAAATGTGGAAAAAGGAGGCCCTCATGGAGTGGGGGTCGTCTGGCTTGTTGCAAGGCTCTGCTGGGGTGGTGGGCCAGGGCTAGAACCCGCCATCCCTCCTGGGCACCTCGTGAGCGGCTGGGAGAACAAGTAGCAGCTCTGCCCCATGTCTGTGAGTCTCTGGATCAGCATACCTGAGACGAATTTAAAAAAGACTGCTGCAGGGTGGATCTCGATGCGCCTGGCTGTGATAGGCTGGTCTGCTGGGTGGAGTTCTGACAAGAGGGAAGTCCGGATGTAGAAAATGGAGGCCCTCATGGAGTGGGGGTCATCTGGCTTGTTGCAAGGCTCTGCTGGCTTGATTTCTGAATTGAGCACCAGGCTCTGTTACCTCAGCTCAGTCTTGAAGGAAACCCGCATTTCTGAGCTCAGCAAAATTGAAAGACATGTCCCGGAATAATCAGCTGCACTGGAGGCTCCATTCCTCTCTCCCTCTCCATCACAGATCTCATTCTACCTGCAACCACCTTTCTCCCCAACGCCCAGGAGCGATAGCCCAGCGGGTAGGGCATTTGCCTTGCATGCGGCCGGCCTGTGCCGGCCTGGGTTTGATCCCGGCATCCCACATGGTCCCCCGAGCACTGCCGGGAGTAATTCCTGAGTGCAGAGCCAGGAGTAACCCCTGAGCATTGCCTGGTATGACCCAAAAAGCAAAAAAAAAAAGAACTTTACAAGAAATAAAAAGCCAACCCCATCAAAAAATGGGGAGAAGAAATGAACAGAAACTTCGACAAGGAAGAAATTCGAATGGCCAAAAAGCATATGAAAAAATGCTCATCATCACTCATCATCAGAGAGATGCAAATCAAACAATGAGATATCATCTCATGTTGCACCACAGCTGCCCAGAGTCTCTGCATCTGCCCTGGATTGTCTCTTGCAGGTCACTTTGTAGATAGGAGGATAGTTTAAATGTGGCAGTTTATCTCACCATGTATTCTGTACTGGCTGGTATAAGTATTCTCTCATGCTACCACAATCATCATGGGACTGACTAGCTAGATCTTACCAGAATATTTGCCTGGCCAAGTTGGATCTCTAAGTAATTAGACCAGAAAGAAATGCTGTTTGCCTCCAAGCAAGCAAGCATGGCTCCCTGATAACACAAAAGCAACTAAAATAAAAAAAAAATACCATGAAGTAAAGATGAGGCTCTTGTGAAGGCTTGGAGAAATATTTAACTGGCATTAGTATAGTCTTTGGTACAGAGGCATGCCATCTCAGAAACCCCCTTCTCTACCCTGTAAAGGCATTTCTTGACTCGCAACATTTAGCATCTAAAAAGGCCCTAGGTGAGCTCCTAGGAGAAATTACCTGAGGGCATTTGACCCTGCCAGCTTCCCATAAAGGTGGGAGGTCTGAGTTGCAGGGGAATAAAACTAGGCTGCTTCCTCTCTTCTTTCTCTTTTTGGGGCTCATGCTCTTCTTGGGTCGCTCTCTTCCCCTTTCTGCTGAAGCCTTGTCTTTGTCTCCTCTCTACAGGGCATTAACATGTGGTGGCCGCCATCTTGGCTTACATGTGGCCAGGTTCCTAGCAGGGAATCCTAAGCACACGGTTTTTCCTATTGCTGATTTGTATGCCTGAACCTGTGTTAAGTAAAGCATTTTAAAACCTCGCAGGATTGGATTCCTGCATCTTTCTCCATCCACAGGCCACCGATCCCCTGGGGCAGAAGGGGATCCCTGACCCTGCTCCTGGATTTTGTGTGGGGCACTGCAGTGTTTCCCCGCAATTTCACACCACAGAGACTGGCACGTATCCAAAAGAGCAAGGACAAGTGCTTGTTTGGATGGGATGTGGGGAGAAAGGAACTCTCATCTTTTGTTGGTGGGAATGTAAACTGGTACAGCCTTTTTTGGAAAACAATACAGACATTCCTCCAAAGACTAGAAATTGAGTGCTAGTTTGACCCAGCCATACCACTCCTGGGAATATGCCCTGGGAAGCCAAAAACACAGCACAAACACCATCTGCACTTTTAATTTCATAGCAGAACTATACACAATAGCCAGAATCTGGAAACAACCAGAGTGCACAAGAACTGATGACTGGATAAAGAAACTTGGGTACATCAAGTTTCTTTAAGATAAATGCAGCTGTTAGGAAAACAGCTTTAAGTTTCTTTAAGATTTTCTTGAAGTTTCTTTAAGAAAAATGCAGCTGTTAGGAAAAATGAAGTTATGAAATTTGCCTATAAATGGATGGAAATGGAGAGGATCATGTTGTGTGAAATTAGCCAGAAACAGAATGACTGCATTTATTTGCATCACACACACACACACACACACACACACACACACACACACACACGCACACACATATTATGATACCAATATCCAAGGTCAGGCAAAACATGAATCAGGAGGTCTTGTCAACAAGTGAAATCTACCACAAACGTATGGGAATCAGAGCAGAGGTTAGGTAAGATAGAGAAGGGAACAGTGTGCTAATAATCATCGAAAATGATACCAGTCTAGAACTGAGCATTGAATATAGGCAAAAAGGTACACATGATAACCTCTAAATGTATGTAACTGCAATCCACAACGTGTAAGAGAAGGGGGAGAGAGAGATAGAGATAGATAGAGAGAGAGAGAGAGAGAAGAGATAAAGATACATTTACAATTTATTGTGTAATAAATTAGGTTGTTTCGAGTTTGCCTACATGCCAGTAAAACCTTGAAGCTAAAAAAATCTTGAGATCACACTTCTCAAGCATCCTGAGTCCAGCAGAGAGGGAACAGACAGTAGACAGCTATGCATAAGCTTGGGCTGAATTCACAACACTATACTAAGTGGGCCCTTCCCCAGGGACCAGTAAG
The DNA here is from genome assembly GCA_021461705.1 of Cryptotis parvus. NCBI lineage: Eukaryota > Metazoa > Chordata > Mammalia > Eulipotyphla > Soricidae > Cryptotis > Cryptotis parvus. The sequence continues at coordinate 53,316 of JAJIBD010026018.1, read as the reverse complement.
ATCTTTTATTTTACTTTTGCTTTTCTGAGTCACACCTGGTGATGCTCAGGGGTTACTTCTTTTACTTCTGGCTCTGCACTCAGAAATTTTTCCTGGCGGTACTCAGGGGACCGACCATATGGGATGCTGGGGATTGAACCCTGGACAGCTGCATGCAAGGCAAGCACCCTACCCCCTGAGCTATCGCAATCTCTCTTCTCTGGCCTTGTTTCTCAATCTCTCTTCTCTCCTCCCCTTTCTCTCTTGAGCTCTGTATAAATAGATCACACTTGAATGTAGTTTAATTAATGCAAATTTCAGAGTCAGAGTCAATGTGTACACACACACACACACACAAACACACACATTGACACAGCACCTCTCTTCTTACATTCGTATAAAACAATTTAAGTGATATATTTAACTTTTTTAAAAATGCCTAAAATTCTTGAATCCTTTGTATGGAATTAAATATTACACCTCACTGGCCTAATAAAACCCTTTGAAATTTCCACCATTAACTCTCATTAAACTTGTTTAATTAAAGTACATGTTTAAGTGCTGCTATCCAAATAAAAGGATTCTGTTCCCACTCTCAGGATTATGGTGAAGGGAACAAAGCACAAAAGACTGCTAACATGCCGTGACAGCTCAGAGGGACAGTGTCACAGACAGGAGAGATGAGAGCTCAAGCTATGACAAAGCTAAGGAAGGAACTAAAGAATGAGAATCTGGGGGCCCAAAAGACAGTCCAGCATCAAAGGCACTTGTCTTGCATGCACCAATCACAGGTTTGATGCCCAGTACCAAGGACGGTCCTGAAAATAACCAGACGCCCACAGCTGGGTGTGACCCCAAAATACTAACAACAAAAACAACAACAAAAATATAAAAATTTTGGTCAACAAAACTATGTCAAGGACCCACTCTCTAATCCTTCCACAATGTGATAAATGAGGGAGGGCCCTATAAGTAAATGATTTAAAGCAGTCTGGCCAGCCATTCCAACTACTTGTCTCCTGAACCACAGCAAATGAAGCTTCTTGGATGATCTCGTGTCAACCATCACATCTTCCTGCAATATATATGAAATTCCCACACAGGGCAAATTAATCATTTCTTGTCTTTAAGAGAAGTTGAAGTGCATATGTGTTGCTTGAAAGGTAACAAGTAACACCTACAAAACAGGGGTGCCGTCAGGTAGGTCCCAACCCAAGGATTCTATATTCTGGTACATGAGCCCAGAGTAACCCCAAGAAAAGCAACATGATATCAGAGCTCTACAAAACATTCTGGCAAAGCACCTACTGCAAATGACCTCATTTACAAAAATAATCTCTCAGAATTTTAAGGATGGGCCCAAGTAGTCTCCAGTAATAAAAGCAGAGCATAACTTGACATTGTAACACAGTATGTGGGGGAAACGCAGTATGTGTTTCTAGTGAGTACTCAAGCATGATTCTTTCATGGTGAGTAATACAACAGGATTGGAATTTCAGAGTTTCACAGGGTAATTCTAACACCAATAATAGTTTTCTAGAAACTGCCTGTAACATCAAGAATTTAGGGACCAGTCAGACAGTACTGCAGGCATGTTATTTGCTTTGCACAAGGTTCAGTCCTTGGCATCCCAGATGATCCCCTGAGCACAGCCAGGAGTAAGCTCTGAGAACCACTGGGCATGGCCCCAAAACAATTCTCCACCCATAAAAAATCACCCCCAAATAAGCAAAAAAAATGTATTCTGAGTCAGAATATCACTAATTCTAGACTCACACCCTGGTGAACTCAGAAACCCTAACTTTATTTGTGTGTGTGTGTGTGTTTGGGGACCACACTCAAAAGTACTCAGAACTTACTTCTGGCTTTATGCTCAGGAATCACACCCCTGGTGGGGCTTAGGGGGAGCATATGAGGCGCTGTGAATCAAAGCCAGGTTCACCTACCCACAGTACTATCTACCTCTCTGCCCCTAAAGTCTAGCTTTTACTTGCTTTCAGCAGAAAATAAACTTATGCAATTATAACATAGAATATCTAATCTTTTCCCATATGTGATAAATGAGAATGGACCCTCTAAGTAAATTATTTAAAATAGTCTGACCAGGCATTTCAGCTATTTGTCTCCTGAACCACCAGGGAATGCAGTTTCTTGGATTATTTTGCCTCAACTGTCACAACTTCCTGCAATATATATGAAATTCCCACAAAGGACAAAATTAATCATTTTTTGTCTTTAAGAGACAGACCAGAACATAAATTCTAAAGCAATAAAAAAAGCAAAAGTAAACTGCATCTGACTTACATGGAAACCACTAAATGAGTTTTTATATTTGATTCATGTACTCAGCAAATATTCTAGACTTACTCAGGTTGGCACGTACTATTTCACTGGATTTTGAAGCCCTGCTGGCCAGCTGGCTATACCACACCACAATAGGAGGGAACCTGCCTGGCCCTACTCCACAGCCCCACAAACAATGCTTCCAATACTGACCCTGTATTTTCCTTATCCAGATCTCATGATTATAGAAGGTCATGGGCAATATCACTAGCTCTGAAAAAGTAACTACTCAAATTACTTAGAGTAAGAAGCCTGAGCCTGCTGACTGGAAAGCACCGGGTTTGTGGGCGGCGGAACTGCTCCTTGGCTGAGAGAAGACAGTTGCTCTGGGGGAAGGCTGTAGTTCTGGAGATGGCTCATCTGTGCGTTCCCTGCAACCAAGTAAGTACCACTTGGAGGCGGCCCGGGGTATACCTAAAAAAAGGTAATAGTGAGAAAACAATTAAACGCCTATGACTTGGGTAAAAGGACCTTTCTTTATTTACAAAGCGACAACTACAAAAGCCCAACAATCATATCCTTGGAATATTTTTTTAAGTTACTCTATTGAAAGGCATTTTTAAAAAGTAATTTTCATTGAAGGGCTTCTTATAGTCTTTAGTTTTACCTAAACATTAATTTTTACCTTCATATATAAGTACTAATTTTTTCTTCAAAATCTAAACAAACCAACAAAAAATTTTGGTGTTTGAGCCGCACCTGAAAGTCTCAGTGAGCCCACTCCTGGCTTCGTGCTCAGGGATTTCTGCAGGTACTCAGGGACCGTATGGAGTGACAAGGATTGAACCCAGTCCAGTTGTATGTTAGGAAAATGCCATACCTGCTGTACTATCACTGGGATAGGGTCCCCATCTTCCTTCCTGCCTTCTTCTTGAAACACACACACACACACACACACACATATATCACACTTAGTGGTGTTCAGGGTACCACATGTGTCAGGCCAAAAACTGAGGTCACCTGCATACAAAGCATGCACTCCAGCCCTCTGAGCCATCTCTCAAGCACCATGTTAACAGTTCAGCACTTAATTTCTAAATGGAATACTAAAGGAGGGTGTTTATTCTTGTAGGGCCAAAGAGATAGTACAGTGGGTAACACGCTTGTATTGTATATAGATGAATCTTGGTTCAACCCCCAGCACTGCATATGGTCCCCTAGAGCACCATCACCAGGAGTAATCCCTGAGCACAGAGCCAGGGCTAAGCCATGAAAGCAGCAGATTGTGGCCCCAAAAGTATGGAGGTGAGGTGAGAGGGGGAAGGTAAGGGAATATTACTGAATATTCCAATATTCAGTAATACTAGACCATTCCATTTTACATACTCGAAAGAGAACACCAGGTACTAGAAAAAAAATGTCATCTTAAGACAGTCATCATCTATGTCAGATACGAGACTCATCTTTAATAGCTGCCCAGTCACTGGAACAGAAGAATCCAGAGTCAAACTCTCAGATGGATGGACTGATTCTTTTCCACTTACAAATGAGTATAAAACCAAAACTAAGCATGTGGGACTATATCAAATTAAAAAGATTTTATATGGCAGATCAGAGAAACAATTTCTATACAAAGGTTTTAAGCTGAAGAAATGAATAGCCTGTGATGGTGCTTAAACATCATTATTTCTGCGAAAAGAGCTCACCAGTCATCCATTCCTGACCAACTGAGCCTGCTCGCTCAAGGGCCCCAGGATTCAGTGCTGCTCAGACCCAAAACTCCTCAAGGGACCATGAGGTGCTGGGTTTAGAACCCAGGTCAGGAGTCTGCCAGACATGCTCTAACCCTTGCACTACCTCCTGGCCCTTGTATTTCATTTCAAAGCCTGATGAATGATTCTGATGCACAGCCCACAGAAAAACAAGCTTATGAAAAAAGATTACTGAGAGCTATGAAAATCACGAAATCAGCAGAGCACATGCTTAGCATATTGAAGCCCACAGTTCCATCCCCTGGCACCACACGCCCTTACCCCCACCCTGGCAAATCACTGACGCCTCAGGCCACACCACAGGGCTGAGCATGAGTAGGAAGGACCCCCCCGGTCATCCCATATGCCAGCACTGCTGGGGTTGGCGCCTACTTCTGAAGTTAATAAACAAAAATTAAATTAAATTCCTACTGATATAAATTAGCACACACTGCATAATTATTTATATATAATTAATTATGCATATTCAAGTGTCTGTGCATGTGTATACATTTCATTTACAAAAAAGTTATTCCAAACAATGCCTACTACACTGGAGAATTTTAAACGATACACCAAGGATTTATAATCTTACCTGAGAACCAGAAACTCCAGAGGGCTGCACATAATACTGCTGATTCTGTAGTTTTGCATACATGGAATACATGGGGTCTTCGTTCATTAACTTGGTATACAAGGAAAGTGCCTCCATCACTTTGACATTAAGCTCTGAGAGTTCTGAATGTTTCCTGAAACATAATACAATCACTGGTAGCATGACTGCTATTTAAATGAAACAGTGTTAGAAATAGTAGAACAATGATAAAAGCAAAACTGATATATGGCTAATATTAAAATTCTAACCTAAAATCAGAAAACATCATGTATTTTAGCATGATGAAATTCTAGCTTACCGTACTTACCTCAAAATATCTAGGCTTCCTAGGTAGTGGTAACAATAGGTCATTTAAAGCTTCTAGTTGCCATTATAGCATACAACAGTTACCTTTATTTTGAAAAAAGCTTACTACAGTAGAGATTAGAAAAATCCTCACTTCAAAAAAAAAAAAAAGAGGGGCCGGAGTGATAGCCCAGTGGGTAGGGCGTTTGCCTTGCACGTGGCTTGCCTGTGCCGGCCTGGGTTCAATCCCGGCATCCCATATGGTCCCCCGAGCACTGCCAGGAGTAATTCCTGAGTGCAGAGCCAGGAGTAACCCCTGAGCGGCCGCCGGTGTGACCCAAAAGCAAAAAAAAAAAAAAAAAAAAAAAAGAAAAAGCAAAAGAACAGGTCCAGTTTTAATTCTCACGTCGAGTAGAAAACTGAAAGGCACCACTCATTTGTTTAAATTGGGGGTGGGCACAGAGAGACAGAACAGGTAAGGCAGCACTTGCTTTGCCCATGTCCATGGGTTTGACCCATGAACTGCGGCTACTCCTTGAAACCCCCACCAGGAGTAAACCCTGGGTGGGGAGTGGAGGGAGGGAGACCTTATTCTACCCCCATCATGCATCCTAGGGGAGCTAAACACAGTACAGATGCGGCACATTTTCTCTTACCTATCAATATCTTCCAGCTTCTCATCAATGAGAGGACCCATCTGGTGACACATTGCTAAAATGACAGATTTGATGAAATTTATTAGGAAAATAGTGAGGGAAAGCGAATATTTGCAGCATATTTATATAAAATAAAGGATCTAATTTGAAGTGATATATTATACCCATTAACTTTATCCCACAGAACCCAAGATTCATTTATTTCTTTGGGATGTGGGAGTTTGGGCCACACCTGGCAGCGATCAGAGCTAACTCATGGCTCTGAGCTCCTGGTGGTGCTCAGGAGGACCATAAATGGTCCTGGGATCAAACCGGGTGAGCTACATGAAGGCAAGCCCCCTAGGTGCTGTTCTATCTCTCTGTTCCAAGACTGATGCTTTAATTCAGATTATCTTAATGATGGTGGCACTAAAAGGTGGTTCAATGGGCTGAGCCCATGCGTGAATGCAAAAGGTCAGGTCTGATCCCCAGTACCACATGGTTCCCAGAGTAGAGCCAGGAAAAGCCCATAAGTACCATCAGGTGCGGCCCGAAACAAAACAAAAGACGGCGGTAATGAATGTAAAGTAGTGGTAACTCAAATTTAATAAATCAAATTCTGTAAATTTAGTAAATTCAACATTCTAAAATGTTTAATAAGCATTACATTTCGAGAGAAAAGTATAAGAATTCAGTATTTACAGTTCAAAAATTGCATTTGAAACTAAGTCAAAAAAGAGAAATATTCTTAACCTTAGGTGAATATCAAATGATTCTGTGACAGCAAGACATAATTCTAATTATTTATTTGCAAAGCTGATGGGAAGCAAGGGTTACCTTCCAGATGAAGAAGCTCTGGAAGATCGGGCTGGTCATCACTGGGGTCTGCACTCTGCAGCATCTGTAACAGCTGGTCCATTTTATCCTGTGGGAATTACCGAGTGCATATGAGGAGCAGCATTCACTCTCAATTCAGTGGAGCTTGTAGACAGAGAACTCCGCAATTCACTCATGAATCCTACCTTTGCTTTTATGCACTTAGCATCCATGTTTAATATCAAATAAAGTCAAAACCTCTTTAAAAGCTCTTCCTACACATTTGAAAAACTGCTAGCAGAGATACTCTTAAAACTCTGAGAAGATACATTTCAGTCTACAGGGCAGACTTGTTTCACCTCTCATGTCATACTCACAGATGTCTGTATCCCTCTGGGAGCAACCATAGCCTGCCATGCAACCCTTCAAGATGATTTTATTCAGCACTAACCATGGAGTTACTGCTTCTCCACTATAGCGAATGAAGCTGTTGTTTTAGTAAGGCCCAGGTCAGCAGACTATAGTTGCTTTTGAAACTGTAAGAATTTAGTTAATACTTTCTTTCCTCTAATGTTTCAGTTTGACACAAATGAAGAAAGATCTATGGGTTCATCGCTTCTCACGTGGGAAGACTGGATATTATCTCATACAGAAATGATTCTGGTCTATTTTAGAACCTCTGGTTGTAAGACCAATGGAACTAATAAAACCATCATTATATCAATATATTTATACTTCATAAAACTGAATGTGCACTTATATGTGCTTGTAAAACTCAAAATATAACCAAAGTACCAAAGAAAGCTACCATAATTACATGCAGCTTTTATGGCTATGCTAATAGACATGCGTATGCAAAGTATAATTTGAGTATAATTACAAGACAATTGTATAATTACAATTAAAGAGTAATTATTACAAGACAATTTATTTAAGGTTGCTTGAAGCAAAAATTTTAACCCCATTCTCTATAGTTGGGAAATAGTTTGAAATGCATCACTCATTGATATGAATATGACACAGGTATATAAAAACTATTTTAAATGAAGGACTATTTTTTGGGAAGTGGGACCTTCAAGCAGGTAAAGTAGCAGCGTTCAGGAAGTCTGGAGGCTACAATACGCCACCAACCAGGTTCCAAGGGTCAGTGCTAGGGCTGGAGGCTGTGGAGCTACTCAGAGCCTCCGGTGCTGAGGACTACTAGGGCGTGCCCAACAGCCCTCCCGGGGCCAAATGATACAGGTCCCTTCCAACCTTGGATCTGGTGCGCACGAAGCATGCACCCCTGATAACTGAACCATGTAATTTTGAAAAGGATTACAAATTTCAATGCAAAAGACACACAAATTGAAATATAAAAATAAATAAAGATGTCATAGGTTTGCTTGCTGGAACAAAAAACTGAGGGCTGATCCGAGTATGAGTTAAGGACCACAAGAATAATGTCTGCTTTGTTGATTTACAGAATACAGAATATGGAGTGCTGAATGACACCACCCATTCTCAGAGAAAAAGGTTTCTAAATAGCCAACAGCTGGGCACTAACATGGGCTTGGCTTAATGTACTCCTAGCCATCAAACATAACTTTCCCTTACTTAGGCAGACTGCTTCTCTATCAGCACAAACTTTCACAGGTTTCTGTCTCTCTGAAAGGGCACTCTTCAACCTTTTCACATCGAAACCCCTGAAAGTTAAGCACCTACAGATACCTGCATACATTTTAAAGAGAAAAGCTCATTTTTTCATTGTTAATTTCAAAATGTCAGAGGATATAATTAACAGAAGGTTAAATACTGACATGTGAAAAGTCACATTCTTTCATGTAAATATTTATTATTGATTACCGCAGCAACAACAAAAATCTCATAAAGAAGACTGAAAATAACCTAAACAACATAAAAATTAAATTGTGATAAACTCACTTTACAGAATATAAAGTAAATTCTAAACACTGTTTAGATACATTTGTATTTAGTATATTTAGAGGAGGAGAAAAGGAAGGAAACTAGAATGCTTCTAGTCTGACAGCAGACTGGGCCCCCTGGGATAAATCCAGAGCCACGGCAGAGCCTGGAAAGCTACCCATGGTGTATTCCATATGCCAAAAACAGTAACAATAACGGACCTCATTCCCAACCAATGGAAACATTACTGGAGCCCACTCGAGCAAATCTATGAATGGGAAGACAAGTGATACAAGTGAAGTGAAGTGATATTTAGCATACTGGATGTACCTCAGATATATGTGTAAGTATACATAAATATATCTATATATGTATATATAAATATATAGATAGATATCTATATCTATGTTTATATATATAAAATACATAGATATATAAGGTATATTACATATATATATATAGTATAGATCTATCTTTATCTATACCATATATCTATCCATATAGATATGGATAGATTTATCCATATCTATATGGATATGGATAATATCCATATCTATGGATATATATATCCATAGGTATATGGATATAGATATAGATATGGATAGATATATCTATCTATCATCTATAGATAGATATATCTCTATATGTCTATATGTATATAAATAAATATACATATATATACACAGGTAGATAAGAAAGTCCCATCCTCTCCAGGACTACAGAAAAAGTTTACGGGAGCATTTCTACCTTGTTTACTCTCTGAATTTTTATAAGCACTACACGCATCAATCAAGTAATAGATATTCTTAAAACAGACAATAACATTTCAACTTCACTAAAAAGTTCTCACCAAAGAAATTACTTACTTCATCTATAAAGGCTTGTTCTGGTTCTGACTCTATTGTTTCTACTTGAACTTCGTCACTAAATTGTACCGTCTTTTTCTCTGTTTTAACTGTAAAATAGATAATATTTTAATAAATAAAAAATAAAAATAATAAATTAATAAAATAGATGTTTAACTTTTTATTAAAATGTCAAGTTATACTGTAAAGCACTTTAAGTTCATGTTTTTCTTGTATTCCCTTTAAGAAAAAACACTGTTCAAAGAATAAATAATAATTATATTTTATAATTATATTTAAAATATATATTTAAATATATTTCAAATACATAATAGTAATTATATATTTAAAACATATTTAAAATGAAAGGTTGAAAATTCAGGTAATAATAACAACATAATATAAAATTATGTCAAAATTTCTTGTTTATTTTCTAAGGATTTGTCTTTCATAAAAGGTGTTTCACTAAAAGGCAGAGATTATGCTTTTAGGTGAAAGTACTCACCTACTATGTGAAAACTGAGCAAACTACAGACAAAAGACAAAGTTTTATAATGGCAAAAATAAATGTCATTTAAAATAAACCCTCTTCTTAAATGACATCCTTCAAAGGAAAGTTTCGATTTACTAGACATAGCTAGTGTAATGCAATGCACTCTCCAGTACACCACTCTGACTTTACTATGAGCACCATGATAGGGTAGCAGAGGACTTTGCAAGTAGCCTTGGCAGGGATCTGAATTTTCCACTAAATCATTCTCTAGTCCCCCCATCTCAATCTTTACAACAACAAAAACAAGAGTAAGGAGCACCGACTCCCTTTGTTCAACCCAAACAATCTTTTAAAATGATCCAAAATCACATTAATACAAGATTATAACTAACAAGTAATTAAACGTCTATACCCTATAGAAAAGGGAACGCCAAGCAGTATTCAGGGGGTTGAAGGCCCCCTTCCCTTGACACGATGCCAATGGGAGCACTCAGCATTGGAGCCTCCAGGGCACAGCCAGTGCAGCACAGGAGCCTGGCAGGCTACATTCGGAAACCCTCGGGAGGCTGTGTTCTGGGGACTGCACCAGGTCTGCCATTTGCAAGGCACAAGCCCAAGGGCCTGCATTATCTCCCTAGCCCCAAGACAGGCATTTTTTTTTTTAACAAACACCGTGATTTACAAAGTACAAAGTTTTCACAATAACAACTGTATAGTTGTTAGAAAGATTCATCGTAGAACACCAATCCTACCACCAGTGTGCTCCCACCACCAAAGACCTTCATTTTCCACCCACCCCCATCCTCATGTCTGCTCCCTTAGGCGACACTAATTATATTGACCATTCACTTGTATCACTTGTCACTTGTCTTCCCAAGTGGACACCAGTAACATCTCAATACAGGTGTTGCAAGCAAGTGTAGCCCAAGGGCATCTGATTGCTCCAAGGCCAGGAAAAGCCTCAAACCATTCCCTTCAGGTTATGGGAATGAGGTCCATAATTGTAACTGGTTTTTGGCTTATCAAATAATACATGGGTAGCTTGCCAGACTCTGCCGTGTAGGTGGTATACTCTCAGTAGAAGGCTCTCATCTCAAGCATTTACTGATGAAACTTAAAGGGGAAAGAACAGGTTTTCTCTTGGTGGAGCTCTGAGGAACTGTGAAGTCTGGATGTTGAGAATGACTGACCTCATGATGTGTAGGTTGCTCTGGCTTCTTGCGAGGCTTACTGGGATGACTGGTATCAGCTAGAACCTGCCTATAACTGTATCACTGTATCACTGTCTTCCCATTGTTCATAGATTTGCTCAAGTGGGCACTAGTAACATCTCCATTAGTCCTGTCACAAGCAAGTGCAACCCAAGGGAATCTACTTGCTCCAGGGACAGGAGGAGCCGAAACCATTCTTCAGGTTATGGAATTGAGGTCCATAATAATTACTAGTCTTTGGCATAAAAAGTAAAGAAAACACGGTAGCTTGCCAGGCTTACCGTGCAGGTGTATAACTATAACTGTATACGGTGTATAAATGTGAAAGATCCTGGGAAGGACCTGATCCTAAAATCTAGTATTATCTAATACTGCCACACGGCCGACAGAGCTATTGGTCTGGCGTGGGTCTCTCTTCTGGGGGTATCTGGCATGGAGGTGGAGGAAAGGGTGGAGGAGCCCAAACCACCGCTCCAAGTCCGGCCAGCGTGGCCCCTCCAATGCACGTGTGAGGGAACCCTTGGAGCAATGTTGGACTCGGCCAGGGGCTCCTCCGCCCTTTCCTCCACCTCCATGCCAGCTACCCCCGGAAGAGAGACCCATGTCAGACCCACAGCTCCATCGGCAACCCGGAAGAGATCCAGACCCATCCACTCCAGACCCACAGCTGCACCGCCGGCCCCACGTGGAAGCAACCCATGGAGTTGACCATATTGACCATTACTGCCTATATTGGGAATGGTATTGAAAAACAGAGAGACATACTTTAAAAGGAATAACTTTCCAAGCCAGAGACACAACATAAAGGGCTGAGCACATGCTCTGTATACAGACAACTTTGGTTCAAACCCTAGACACAATTGAACGCCTGAGCACTGCCAGAAGTGACCCCCAAGCACCAAGGTAGAAGTACCTGAGCATCACCAGATGTAGCCCCAAAACAAAAATAAATCAATTAAATAAAAATTTCAAATGAAGTAATGAACTCCCATGCTGCTTTGTCAATCCTGTAGCAAAGTGTCAATCAACTTTGTAAACTCCCATTTTGGAACCACACCCAGCACCTATCAGGGGATACTTGTGGTGGTGCTTGGGGATCAAGGTTCTAGGACTGGACCAGCCTCCCACATGTGCAGCATGTGCTCAGTCCACCGAGCTCTCTCTCTCTGGTCCAAGAGTCAGGTGGAGAGGGGTCAGAAGGGAAGAATGAAAGAAAAAGAGTATTTATTAATCCATGATTATATATGCTTGGTGGAGAGCAAAAGAGATAGTAGAGGAGGCCAGGAGGTTGCCTGGCATGCAGTCAACCATCGTCTGACCCCCCAGCACCATATGGTTCCCAAAGCACCATTAATGGTCACTCTTGAGAACAACCAGATGAGACCCCAAAACTCCAGAGTAAATAAAAAATATGCTCAATGGAAGATAAAAATTCCTCCAATAAATCTCCAAAACAATTTCATGACCTATACTCATCTTATGATAAGATTAAAGATTTAAAACTCTTGCAAAAGATACAGATAATGAGTTACAAAGCCTGGGATTGAATGCCAAAATCTATCTGGCTCTCTGCGGGGACATGAAGCCCAATCTATCTGGCTCTCCTAGTCCCACAGTGAAAAAACTTGGCCTATGGTTTTGCCCTGAGAACAAGTTAAATCATCTACAATTCTGGGTTTTGCACTTCCTCATAAAATGGAAAAAAATTCTCAACGAAAGGAAAATATTCATCCCATTCGAGTCACCATAAAGCAAATTCTACACAAGAAAAAAGGCTGAGATGATTTCCTTTCCCATGGGGCAGGGAAAAGGGCATCTCTTACAGGTATTTTCTCTCCGGAGACTTTCAGCCGTTGTAAGTAGAAAATTGGGACAGCACCACATTGGCAGTGAGCCAGAGAAGTGACAGTGAACTCTGAAGCTGTTCGTCTTCAGAGCCAAACAGCTGCCGGTGATGAGAAAGACAGCACTCTCTCACTGGACTAGTACTCTTACTATGTGTGTGTATGGTCCGGAGAGTGAATGCATGTGTGTGCCTGTATATGAGAAAGTTTTTCTGCTTTATTGTGTTACTGCATCTCCAAAATAAAACCATACTAAATAGGAGAGCTATTCACTCTCACATTAAAGGCGCAGGCACTGCTGTGAGGACAGTGCTAGCACTCACTTTCCAAGTCTGGTAATCCTAACTCCATTAAGGTGCTTGTTCCCATCACATGATCAAGAATGAACTACAGAAGCAGTAGGATGAGTAGCCAGGAAAGATGAGAGAGCTACATGTCGTTCTCTTAAAGTCTAAGACAGTTCTATCCTTTCCAACAGCTTACCACGGGAGGCAAAAGACGGGTTACCAAACCCTCCAAATCAGAATAACAACAAAAAAAAAAAGGCTTAAAAGTCAGCAAAATATACAGCCTTTAAACAAGTTTCAACAACCCTTGTTGAGGATTCAATAAAAAAGAAAAGCAACCCTCCATTAAAGGAATGGGTATCAGGAATCACTTCTGTGACACTGAACAACCTGATAATAACCACGAGACAATATTGTTTCACCAATGTTCTATGTCTTCTCCTAAAATAGAAATGTTCGAGGTCTTTAAAAGAAAAGTACCTCTTAATTGGTAAAGTCACCTACTATTATTGTATAAGTAATCTATATCCTGCCTATGACTCAGTACTCAGTACTGCTGGGAATAAGGCCGGAGGGAAGATCCTGTGACTGTGAAGCTCCTCAGATGGTGCCGCTGCTCTTGGGCCACTCCTGATGACACTTGGCTGGTCCTAGACTCCATGACTGGGGGCTGCCGTGCTCAGGGATGAAGTGCTGAGATCAAAGTCAGGCATCCTACAGGAACTCAGCATCTTTCATGATCTGTTCTGTCCCAAAGCTCCATCCTTTCTCCCTTCTTTTTTTTTTTTTTTTATTTCAGGGTGGGGTCACACCTAGCAATGCTAGGGGTTACTCCTGGCTCAGCACTCAGGAATTACGGAGGTGGTGGGTCAAGGCTGACTCTTGGCTATGTGCTCAGGGGTCTACATTGGGAAATGGGATTGAACCCACGTTGGCCACATGCAAGACAAGCACTCTGCCTGCTGGACAATCTCTCTGGACTCAACAAAGATATTTTCTTGAAATTTTTATGAATTAAAAGATAAAACCAAGCTGTAAGCATCCCATAGTTTATAATTTTCTTTAATCCTTTCTGTCTGGCACTATAAAAGATGACATAATTTGGCCAACTATAGACTGTCATCTTATTAAGGAAAATCTTAAAAATTATAATTTTGATTATTCACATAAACCTTTCATAGCATAGACTATAGCATATTTCTTTAAAGATTATTAATTTGTAGGGGCCAGAGTGATAGCCCAGCGGGTAGGGCGTTTGCCTTGCGCGAGCCGGCCCATGCCGGCCTGGGTTCGATCCCGGCATCCCGTATGGTCCCCCGAGCACCACCAGGAGTAATTCCTGAGTGCAGAGCCAAGAGTAACCCCTGAGCATTGCTGGGTGTGACCCAAAAAAAAAGCAAAAAAAAAAAGATTATGAATTTCTAATCATAGCATAGACTATCGCTATTTCTTTATATTTCTTTAAATTTAAATTATCGGTTTGAGGCTCTTCGTATTCCTGAAGCAAGCAGATGCCATTGAGCTACACTGGCACGTGATAGGGTCACATGGAAATGTACTGGCGCCCGCTCGAGGAAATCGACGAACAACAGGATATCTAGTGATCTAGTGAATATTTCTTTAAAGATTATATCTCAAAATCATGACATGAAATTGATATATGGATAGCAATTTGTAGAGATAGAGTGAATGATTCACTGACCCTCTGATAACCTCCTGGCACTGTATCTCTTGCAGTTCTTACCTACCTCCTTGGCTCACTTTCTAGTTTCTCTCCAAGTCAGCAAAAGCTTGGAAACTAAAACTGACCTATAGATCGATTACTGGCTTCTTCTGAGCATCTAGCATGCGTACATTGGAAAAACATTCATGTTGCTTAGAAGTCACTGCTTCTAAATTTGGGGTTAGACAACAGAGATAGGTGCAACCTTTGACTAAGAAGTCTCAATGAGGTCACGCCCACCCTGCAACAATGAAAACACATAATATATAAATCCATAAGACTTCTTAATCTATAATTTTATAGTAGCATATATATATGCATACAAATAAATGTATATATACACAAGCATATCAGAAATAATTTTGTAAGTATAGTCTACCTAAAAATAATCTTGGTAGATAAATCACTTCAATTCTTAGATGATTAGGTAATTCTGCTAGTAATCTACTGCTCAGGAGCTGTACTTGTAGTAAGCACCAATATTTAAGTCCAATATTAGGACCAGAACATTGGCCTTACTTCATTTTTCAAAAGGAGATTAAAGATTACTCAGAGACCTATAGTAATCTGAAAGATCTTTCAGAAAATACTTACTCATTTCTGGTTCAGCAGTGAGATCTGCAGTCACAAAATTAGAAGGAAATAACCCCATGCTTTGATGGGTTTCGCCCTTCCACCAATTGGGATCACTGTGAAGAACCAAACAGAATATTTTACTTTAACGGTCTTAGTCAATAAAACCTGTATCTTTTAGAGAGCTTAATGTACATTGTTACTAGAAAGGAATTTCACTAGAAACCAAGAAATAGCTACAGATTTATCTTCATTACAGTAAAAACTAAACACCGGAGACAATCAGAAGCTATTAAACGCAGTTTTTCAACTTTTTGCAAGATTGGCAAATGCACTGAGGATCTAATTTTTTTTAAAAAAAAAAAAAAGAAAAACGCTGCAAGCTCTTCTGAGCAGAGTAAGAGGCTTTTGCCTAAGGCAGATTCAATGAGGCTCTCGATCCAGCTCTCCCTTGTTCTATCAGTGCTATTTCTGGTGCATATTAGAGAGCTCTTCCCCACAGAGAGCACATGACTGAATACATCACTTTCAACACAATACATCCCCTGTACCATAGTTCCTAGCGCACATCTGCATTCATGGCGTGCTGCATACAGGAAAAAAACTATACTGGTCTCAGTATTTTTTCTGAATAAATGAACACTGTTTTGTTCATTTCTAGCTCAAACTTTCTATCAATTTTCCATTTAAGAAAAGCAGCCAGAAAGGCAGTTCAGTTGGTAGGCTATTTGCCTTGCATGCAGCTGACCTGAGTTTGATCCCGGCATCCCATTTGGTTAGTCCCTGAGCAATGCCAGGAATAATTCCTGATTGCAGAACCAGGAATAAGCCCTAAGCACTGCCAGGTACGACATAAAAAGTAAAAAAAAAAAATCAAAAACATAGATGGATACTCTCAGTTCAAGTACATTCAAATACATTCAAAGCATTTTCTAAATTCATAACTTTTCATATGAATTTTCAATTTAATATTAACCATTACCTGTCATCAAGAACTGTAATAATTTCTCCAGCCTTAAAAGTAAGTTCGTTATCTTCAGCAGCTTCAAAGTCATAGATAGCACGAACTTTGCGGCCTTCATGTTGGTGATTAGTTAAGAGATTGGACGTACTGGGATACAAAGCGGAAAGTGGCGTTGACTGCTGCCTTTGTTCTTTCAGAGACAACTCAATGGCTGGAAAACAATGAATTGTAGAATATCTAAAACATTAATATCTCCAAAAGTCTAAAGAAGTACAAAAAGGTAAAATGCAATTCTACCTGTCTGGAAACTAGAAATATCCCTGAGCAAGAATGATTTTATGAGTTTTACTGATTTACTCCTAACTTACAGTTCAGGAAAGTCAAAATAAAAAGTCCATAAAAATTCTCTTTTTGTTTCCTACATTTTATATTTTATTTCTTCTTTTATTTTCTATATTCTTATCATTTAAAGTCCATAAATCTTAACTGGGGCATGTGGAATTAGTAAATCAGTTCTCAAAGGTAGTATCTGAGAAATTGTATTTTGTTTTAAAATACAATTTAAAAATACTCTTAAAATGAGAACTAGAACTACAGTCATTGTTCACTGTGTTCACTGAACAAATTCTCTTCTAATGTCCACTTCATGCAGGTCATCACTAGGCTCCACAACGTGTGAGAATGCTGATTAATCTGCTTTAAACCAATTCAAAACTTTTGCCATTTGAGAATAATTGAAGACATAATGGTAAAACAAAATTTAAAAGTTATCAAATATTGGGGCTGGAGCCTCAATAGAGGGATTAAGGCTCTTACCTTGCATGTGGCCAACCTGGATTAATACCTGATATGGACCCCTGAGTCCCACTGAGAGTGATCCCTGAGCACAGAGCCAAGAGTAAGCCCTGAGCATAGTAGGGTGTGGCCCCCAAAAGAAAGTCAGGAAAAAACAATATATACATATACATACATGTAGTTAAAGGTAAATTTCTTTTAGACTTATGAAGAGAAAAACATTTTAAGACCCAAAGTCAAAAATTCAACAGAAAAAGCAAAATATTTCAAGTACATCAAACTTCTGAAGTTGTTTCTTAAAGCTGATGTATAAACCAAAAGCTACAGTATATATGTATTAACAATTGTAACTCAAAAAATATTAATGTTTCAAATAAAGATTTTTCTATATACTATTTCATAATTCAAAGTAAAGCTGTCAGGGAGACATCGCCAAGGGCTGAAGCTCATGCTTTGGGGCCCAAGTTCAATCCCTGGCACTTCATGGTTCTCTAAGCACGCCAAAGGAGTGACCCTGAGCACCAATCCAGAAATAAAAACACAATCAGAACAGCAAATAGATGTGCATAAAAGGGCTTAACCTAAAAAAAAAAAAAAATAGGAATAGGAACCACAATAATTGGACATAATTACAAACCTATCAAAGTCACAAAATTAAGTTGATAATACCAAGGCCTGCCAGAAGATTTTTTAAAATATAAGAGCTTTCCTCCAGTTCTGATGAAAGATGGAAACTACCATCTAGCAAAACTGAAGAAGTAGCTGCCTGCAGGCAAACACAAAATAAGGTAACATGTGCCTTATTTTTATTAATATCCTTATCAAAAAGGATATTCAACGCAGCATACTTACTTTAGTTTTAGAAAATTCAGAAAACTCAAGTCTCCATTAGAAGATAAACTATATTAGCATATGGAATGTAAAGTGAATTATACAAAAATTAAAATATTTTATTTATGAATAAATCTTGAATATGAAGAAATAGTGGCAATGGTATCTAAAAGTATAATTTACAGGAAAAAGAACTTGTTGAATAGAGGAAAGTATAGATAAACAGTGTAATAAAATTATGAAAACACAGTAGTCTCTGAGGAGAATAAAGACACTGAGGCAGATGGACATGGAGTACCATGCTAAGTGAAATGAGCCATAAGAAGAAAGACAGATAATGACTGCATTCATTGTGAGATGTATAAAAAATAAGTAGTATGAGACAAATATCCAAACAGGGGCCAGAAGACTTGTCATTGTTTGGAATCTACCGCAGGTGTGTGAGGGGCAGAGGGTAAGCAAGATAAAAAGACCAGTATGATGGTAACAGTGGAAATGGTCACACTGAACTAGATCTGAATGTTGAAAGTAGGTAAAGGGGTATACATAACCTTTCAGTGTCTGTAT
Source organism: Cryptotis parvus (assembly GCA_021461705.1). Lineage (NCBI taxonomy): Eukaryota > Metazoa > Chordata > Mammalia > Eulipotyphla > Soricidae > Cryptotis > Cryptotis parvus. The sequence goes on along the minus strand of JAJIBD010026018.1, from coordinate 34,913 downwards.
TGCAAACCACAATGCTCAAAAGGAGAGAGAGAGAGAGAGAGAAAAAGAGAGAGAGAGAGAGGGAGGGAGGAGGGGAGAGGGAGGGGGAGAGAGAGAGAGAAAGAGGAAAAAAGAGAAAGAGAGAGAGAGGAGAGACATGCCTACCATAGAGGCGGGTTGGTGGAGATGGAAGGGAAACTGGGGACACTGGTGGTAGGAAATGTGCACTGGCAAAGGGATGGGTATTGGAACACTGTATGACTGAAACTCAATCATGAACAACTTTGTAATGATCTATTTCATGGTGATTCAATAAAAATAAATAAAGACATTGAGATTGAGGCAAGAAACAGAGTACATTTCAGCTTTTCTCAGTGGGAATAAAATGAAGTCAGAAAACTAACTTCATCTCACCCTCAGAGACCCTAAAACGCACCTTTTGCTAAATCTTCTTCTTCCTTTTTGTTAGCCACAGTACCAGGATCCTTGGCGACCAGAGCTGGACTTGCTTTTTGCTTGTTCTGCAGCCTAACACACACATACACACACACACACACAAAATCAGCACAATATTTGAAGACTGTTCTCCAATTTTCCTAATCTAAGAACTTAACATGACTCTTCATTAATCTAGCAGTTTTCTGCAACAGAAAGAATTCCAAACTATAGCACCTTCCACCTAAAAGAAGTTAGACTAGAGTAGAAGAGACAACCAAGAGCAATACGAGAGCAATTATACTTGGATAAACAGGTTAAACTCAAAAGCAGAGTTTGAAATCTTGGAATGTTTAGAAAATATTTGAAACCACAAGTTCTAAAATGTTCCAAATAGGGGGGCCGGAGTGATAGCACAGCGGGTAGGACATTTGCCTTGCACGCGGCCGACCTGGGTTCAATCCCCAGCATCCCATATGATCCCCAGAGCAGAGTCAGGAGTAATTCCTGAGCAAAGAACCAGGAGGTAACCCCTGAGCGTCACTGGGTGTGACCCCCCAAAAAAATAATAAAAAGCAAAACAACAAATAAGTAAATAAAAAAGTTCCAAATACATTTGGGAATTCACATCTGTACTTGTATAAACTGGAAGTATCTTGGGACGAAAATGCAGTAAGTTTGAAAAGGTAGCCTGCTTGATTCCCTGAAGAGGTGAAATCCCAAATTTGACTCTGTAAGCTAAGAGTTTGTGGCTTTCATGCCTTCGCACTACTGATAGTCCATGGAGCCAGAGTAGGAAATGACAGCACAGGAAACGGCTATATATTTTAACCTCATGTGCCTAGTCAATGGAGTATCCTAAAGGATGATGGCCAGAACAAAGACAAGGTCTTTCAGTTTTTCCCTAAGACGTCAGATTTATCCCATTATATAAGTTAAAATTTTTGCTGAAGCCCTACTACACATATTCCATGCTCTTAGCATTGCCTGGGTGCTCTATCTGCACATGGTCAGTGATGCTGAAGGGTGCAGGACAGGAATGGTCCTGTGGAGAGTGGAGGCGGGATAGTGGCACTTTGCAGCTGGACATAACCCTGAAACTGATGGACATGTACAGTCTTATAAGTAATTATCTCAATAAAATAACAGTATTTTTTTAACAGAAAAGAGAAACTTTTTCTGATTTTCTTTTGGGGTCACACCAGCCAGGAGGAGAGAAACCAGGAGGTTACTCTCAGTTTCTGTTCAGAGGTTGCTCCAAGTGTGCTCAGGGATTGGACCCAAGCCTGCCATATGCAAAACATGCACTCAGCTTGTGAAGCTCTTGCCTAGCACCAGAAAGTTAAGCCTTTTAAAGTCATAAGTTAGGGTTACGGTTACGAAGTCATAAACTCATCAGTTATGTTTCAAGTGCTTCTCTCCTCCTTCCCATTTTTAACTCAAGAGAAATCCCATGGTTTGATCTTTAAACTCTAAAGAACCTCTCAAATCATGCAGATTTTTTAAGGATATGCTGATGTTTGAGTTGTCATTCTTTGTAGAGAACAATAAAGACTTAACAGTTAACAAGGGTCCGGAGCGATAGCCCAGCGCGGTAGGGCATTTGCCTTACGCCGGCGCCTGTGCCCGGCCTGGGTTCGATCCCCGGCATCCCATATGGTCCCCGAGCACCGCCAGGAGTAATTCCTGAGTGCAGAGCCAGGAGTAACCCCTGAGCATTACCGGGTGTGATCCAAATAAGAAAAAAAAAAATTAACAAAGACTACCATCAGCATTATATGACATAGTAAAACAACTTGGTCCTTATTAGAAAAAACATAAAAATAAAAAAACCATACCTTCTGAAAAAATTGCTGGCTATTCAACTTACTTCTAAAGGAGAAATGGAGCTATGGAGATGGCTAGAACAGTAGGGCAGGAGTGATCCCTGAGCACAGAGCCAGGAGGAAACCCTGAACACAGTCAGGTGTGGCCTGAAGGCCAAATGAAAAAAACATTTTTTGGAGGTGCGCAGGGCTTACTTCTGGACGTTCACTCATGGATCATTCCTGAAGGTGCTCAGAGACCAAACCCAGGGCAGCTGCGTGCAAGGCAAGGTGCGCTCCCTAATGTTCTAGGAACCCAGCACCACTCCAGCACTCCCCCCTACCTCACTTAAGAAGGAAACAGTAACTGGGAGCTGGTACTTATTAATGTTGCACACTAGGTCCTATATCCTGTACAACAACAAACACTCCTCTGAATAGCAGTTTCCACTATTTTACCCCAAAACCTGAGTTTGAAATCGGGGAGAAAAGAAAAAATTCAAATAAACTTCTGAAAAATAAGGGTGTATTAGCTTTACAAATTACCTGTGAGCCAATGGCTGGAAATGTGACTCCCTGCTCCTTGAGGTTCTTTATCATCGCAGATATGAGACTGAGCTGGGGGTCATTCTTAAACTCATCCGTCCATTCAACCATAAGTGCCTTTAGTTTCTCACACACTTTAGGATGACCCTGAAAATCCGAGGGGGAAAGGACTCATTTATTGGCTAATCATAAGAACAATGCCTTGCTGTATGTAGATTTCTTCTTGAATCATAAATTCCCCAAATAACAGGTATAGAGATTAGTCCACTTCTCAGAAGGGGACTCTTGGAAAGGTCTGGAAAGTTCTAGTGTTCTCCGGCAAACACATACTCTTGCTCTCTCCCCTCACATTTCTCTAAGCAAATTTATTTAGATAAATTTAGTTTACTTCCAGTATTTATGCTCTCTTTAAGTTTAACAAGTGAACTAATTTTCTACAAAGTAATAGAAGATACCATCATACTTTTTTTTTTTTTTTTTTTTTGCTTTTTTGGGTCACACCCGGCAATGCTCAGGGGTTACTCCTGGCTCTGCACTCAGGAATTACTCCTGGCGGTGCTCGGGGGACCATATGGGATGCCGGGGATCAAACCCTGGCCGGCATGAGCCGGCCGAGCGTGCAAAGCAAACGCCCTACCCGCTGGGCTATCGCTCCGCCCCGATACCATCATACTTATTTCAAATACATAATATACAAATATCTATTTTGGAGGTTAAAAATGACAGAACCTTTCAATAATCTGAGAAAATGGCTCAGTTGCTTTATTTTGTATATCTGGCTTTTAATGTACATGACGGCAAGTGTCAAGGTATATAATTATCGGAGGCCTGATACGAGGCATGGAGAATGTCAGTACTATTCCCATAAACTTAATTTTTGCAAAATGATCTCTCCCTTTAGTGTAAAAGCCTCTCCCTTTAGTGCAAAAAGCTCATTAAAAATACTTGTGGAGATAAACAGAAGTCATTCTCCTATTTGTGACCACTGGCTTTTCAAACTGGTTGATCAACACCAAAGAGACAGCAGCCTCTCTGGATATGACCTGGGAGATCCTCTTGTCTCCCTTCTCCCCACACATGCACACCCACACCCGAACAGTTCATGCCACTGAACTCAAGCTCAATTAAATTAGAGAAAACAGTTTATCAGAATCCCTTCACCAGCTGTCCATCTTGAAGAACGTTAGGAATATAAAATACCTATATATAAATGAAGAAGTCAGCCTGAGAAAAAGAGAAACAGCACATAGTCATTGAATCTCAGAGTTTAGGTCTGGGGGACTCAAAGGATAAGTGCACACACTTTGCATGCAGGAGGCCCAGGACTGACCCTAAGCACTACTGGCAATGCCAGAAAGACTTCGGCAGGCAAGAAATCCAGTTCTATCTCCAGCACTACACGCCCACCCCCACCACACCCCAGCACTGTCAGAAGTGACTCGAGAGCAGAGCAAGAAGCAGCTCCCAAGAACCACCAGGTATAGCCCTTAAAAAAAAAAATCAGACTCTTGTATTTTTTTGTTTTGGGGTGTTTTCTCTTTCCTTTTCTTTTCTGGTGGAAATCCGACCTAGGCTATCTCACAGCAAGGCACAGATACTTTACCTGTGACTAAACCTTGAAGGCCCAAATGTAAGACTCATCTCATTTCTGCAATGCTTTTGGTTTTATGACTATGTCAGGGGCTCGCTCCTGGCTCTACTCTCAGGGCTGCTGGCAGGGTACAAAGATCATATGGGGTTGCATAGGATAGAACACAGGTTGGTTACAAGCAAGGCAAGTGCCCTACCCACTGTACCATCTCCAGAGATCTCCAGCCTCGGCTATGCTTTTTATACTGAAATCTAGAGAGACACTTCCTTCTTCCAAAACTCATGAAACTTCTTCCCTTTAACAATTAAAATTTTTTCTTCATGTATGTAAAAAATCAGTGTCAAAAGTAACTTTAGAATACAGTAATTTTGACTATAGTATGAAACTAAAACTCAGTGATGGTCAGGTTGTGAAGGGCCTATATCAAGATGGTATCTAAACAGTAACATAGTTAACACAATACTGCTGAACACTCCTAAGAGAGATGGGCATTATTTATCCTACAGGTTTATTAAAATAGTCTTCTCTTATTAGGAGAAAAGCAAGATAGGTAAGGCTGTTTTCTTTGCATAAGGCAAAACCATTTAAATTCCCAGCACCACATATGGGCCCCCAAGCACAGAGCCAGTAGTAAGTACCAAACACTATCAGGATGACCCAAAAGCAGAAATAAAAATAAAACAAAAAGGGAAAGAGTGATGAAAACAGAGGTTAAATACTCTAATTTGACCTGAAAAAGCCAACTCTCAAAGCCATGTATAGTCTACAAAAAATATAACACTTATTCATGTTCCAGGTAGCTAGCAAGCAAGGATTGTTTCTGTTTTTCAAGCAAAGCCTAGCAAAGACCCCTCAGTTTATCAAGCATTCAATGCTTTGAGTCTGCCACACACTTCAAGTGTTTCTTGAAACCACAAACCCTGGTTGTGCGAAGCAAGGAAAGGAAAGATTAAATTCTTAATAGTAAAAAAAATTTTTCAAGAGTCACATGGTCATACTGAGTGTTTATTACTTATTAGAATGTGGGACTACCTGCTTTTCAGGAAATCTTAGTACTTCATTACTCAAAAACATTTCTGTTAAAAACATGTACTTATATATTTGTACAGTATAACTTTTAATTGGAGTTCAATTAATGAAGACTTGTGGACATTTTTCTGAATATTTTAAATATATAAATATATAAATTTATATAAAAATGCAAATAATTAAACAGTAAAATACTTTAAGAAGTGAGACTGTCTTAATTTATTTCTAGAAATCATGTTCCTTACCTTATTTAATACGTTGCTTACTTCACTAGCAAAATCTCTTGAACATACTTCTAAGTGAAAAATTTTGCCGCAGTTTGATACGCATGCTCCTAGAAGCTGAAACAGCATAGAATCAAAAGTTAAAGTTTCTGTTTGGACAAATACTTCTGCATTAAGACATGAAATTAAGCCACTCACAGTCAAGGCCTGCATGGCGGACGTGAGGGTCTTTGTGGTTCACCCTCCTCATGACAGAGCGAAGACAATCTTTAGGTCTGAAAATGAGGAATGAAAACACTAAATTAGTTGCATGTCCTATTTTCCTTCTGTGACAGGCAACAGACTACCATCCAAAAGAGAAAATGCAAAGCATTGGAATTTTAACTCTTACTAATGACACAATTTAAAACTGTACACTAACAAGTTCTTATAAAATTTTCAAACAAAATTGAGACTTATTTAGCAATCACAAATTAGGTATTTCATTTAGTCTAATTATGGAATAAAAAACATTTTAAGTGGTAGGCCATTCTATCCTTCTTAATTCATTTTAAATATAGCAAAGATTTACTACCTAAATGTATGCATTACTCACATAAAGGTAAACTTAAGTCTCCACCTTTACTCAACTTCTCTCTAGCTAAAACTGTACATAGCTGAAGATATAAAATAACAAACAAATTAATCTATATATCAATTAAAGAGCTTAATTTGTTATTAGGTATTTAACACCTACCTTATTTTTTATGAAAAAAAACAAAAGCTGTTTCGTGGCGATTATAAAAACCCTGCGACTCTCATTTTGACAGTTCTGTCAACTTTAAATAAACAGGCATGTCCAGCTACACTGTTACTTCACTTCTAAGGCATTTTTCAATACTTACTCACACTGGAAACGCACACTAAGAATCATGTGAGTCTCTCAGGGAGCCAAAAATTTTTATAGTTTTAAATCCAGCATTTTCAAACATCTCAAGCTTCTAAAAAACAACCTCTCACCTATCAAAAGGAGTATCTATGAAGCTTCCCGTTGACACAATTAGTTGAAATTGTTACATATTCTACATTATCACAAATCAAAACTGATTTTAAACTAGAGAATATTTAAATCTGTCAGATTGATAAGCACATAATTCTAATTAAGATAAAAAAATTTCTAAAACTAACATGACCTTAAATTAGCAGTTATGAATGTCTCAGAACAGTGCACACTGATTATGTATGAATGGGGGGGAGGGTTATTACCACTTGTGCAAAAAAAAAATAGAAGGATAGAAAAGATATAATAAGTTATATAAGAGGCCCAGGGAGAGAATCAGGATTCAGTATTGTCATGCTGTGTCGGGAGGGCCGCAGGGACAGTGCCAGGAAGCGAAGTTCCCTTCTACCTCCGGCCGGCGGGAATGGATGAAGACTCAGGAATCCGATGCAGTTTTAAAAAGGGCTTTACTAACACAGGATCCAATATATAATCCAAGAGCAGGGAAAACCAACGGACTCTGGGTTCCCAGCTAGGCCCCAGCCAGGTGTAGGCCAAGATGGCTGCCACCACGTGGCAGTTGAGGCCCAACAGAGAATGGAGAGGACGGAGAGGCAAAAATGGGAAAAAAAGAGGAGAGATTCTTCTTGCAGCTTATTTTATAGCTAGAAATCCGCCCAAACTCCCCAGCCCAGCCCATTTTGGGCTGGGCTATCTAGAGATGAAAACAGGAAAATAGCTCTATAGAATGTAGCAACTTCAGGAGGCCATCTGGTTGTTTACAAGGACCCAGAGCTAATTAAAAGCCTCCTAGCAGAGCTGGGAGAAGCTGTAAGCTAAATGTAACTTCCCCTGGCAGGAAGGATCAAATGCCCTCAGGTAATTTTCTCCCAGCACCTCACCTAATATCTTGAGCCAAGATCTGCCTGGAAATGCCTTTATAGGGTAGAGAAGGGGGTTTCTGAGATGACATGTCTCTGTACCAAAGACTATACTAATGCCAGTTAAATATTTCTCCAAGCCTTCACAAGAGTCTCGGTCTACTTCATGGTAGTTTTGTATTTTAGTTGCCTTTGAGTTATCAGGGAGCCTTGCTTGCTTGCTTGGAGGCAAACAGCATTTCTCTCTGGTCTAATTACTTAGAGATCCAACGTGGCCAGGCAAATATGCTGGTAAGATCTAGCTAGTCCCACGATGATTGTGGTAGCATGAGAGAATATTTATACCAGCCGGTATAGAATACATGGTCAGATAAGACTGCCACATTCAGACTACCCCCTATCTATGAAGTGACCTGCAGGAGGCAATCCAGGGAAGATGCAGAGGCCTAGGCTTTTAGGTGTCCTGCAACAATGCTGTTTTTACAGAAAGATGGCACAAAATCCGATGACAATAATCTCTCTCAATGTCAATGGTCTAAATGCACCAATTAAGAGACACAGAGTAACAAAATGGATTAAAAAATTGAACCCAACATTCTGCTGTCTACAAGAAACACATCTGAAGAATCAGAACAAACACAGACTCAAAGTCAAAGGTTGGAAGACCATTCTCCATGCAAACAATTCCTCCAAAAAGGCTGGTGTGGCCATATTAGTATCAGATAATATAGAATTCAGGCTGAAAAAGGTTAGAAGGGACAACGAAGGCCATTTCTTATTACTTAAGGGGTATGTACACCAGGAAGAAATTACACTATTAAACATATATGCACCCAACGAGGGGCCAGCAAAATACATAAAACAACTGCTAAGAGACCAAAAGAAGACATTAACAGTACCACAATAATAGTTGGAGACTTCAACACTGCTCTATCAACGATGGATAGATCAACAAGACTGAAACTCACCAAGGAAATAATGGCCCTGAAGGAAGAAATGGAAGAAAGAGAGCTAGTAGATATATACAGGGCTTTTCATGCCAAAAAAGCTGAATACACATTTTTCTCTAGTGCACATGGAACATTCTCCAAGATAGACCACATGCTAAGCCACAAAGCATACCTCAATAAAATTAAAAAGATAGAAATTGTGTCAGCTATCTTTTCAGACCATGATGCACTGAAAATGGAAGTTAACCGTACACAGAAACAGGGAGTCAAACCAAACACCTGGAAACTGAACAGCTCACTCCTGAACAACAAATGGGTCATAGAAGAAATCAAACAGGAAATCCAAAGATTTCTGGAAACAAATGAAAATGAAGACACCAACTATAAGAACTTGTGGGACACGGCAAAAGCCGTGTTAAGAGGGAAATTTATAGCTCTGCAAGCATTCATCAGGAAACAAGAAAGGGCCCACATAAATAAACTGACTACACAGTTGAAGACATTAGAGAAAGACCAACAAAAGGAGCCCAACCCAGGCAGAAAAAAGGAAATAATAAAACTTAGAGAGGAAATCAATGAGTTGGAAACTAAAAAAAACAATCCAAAAGATTAATGAAACCAAGAGCTGGTTTTTTGAAAAAATAAACAAGATTGACAAACCATTGGCAAGACTTGTAAGGACAGGGAAAGAGAGAACCCAAATAAACAGAATCAGAAATAAAAAGGGTGACATCACAACAGAAACCACAGAAATCCAAAAGATCATCAGAGATTACTTTGAGAGCCTGTATGCTGTGAAACATGAGAATGTAGAAGAAATGGATCAATTCCTGAAGTCCTATAACCTCCCACGGCTGAAACAAGAAGACCTCCAATACCTGAATAAGCCTATCACCATTGAGGAAATAGAAACAGTAATTAAAAGACTTCCCATACACAAAAGCCCAGGTCCAGACGGATTCCCTAGTGAACTCTACCAAACCTTTAAGGAGGACCTACTGCCAGTCCTGTTCAAGCTCTTCCAGGAAATAGAAGAAACAGAAACACTCCCAAACAGCTTCTACGAGGCACATATCACCCTGATACCCAAAGCAGGGAGAGACAACACAAAGAAAGAAAACTACAGACCAATATCCCTGATGAACACGGATGCTAAGATCTTCAACAAAATACTAGCAAACAGAATCCAAAGACTCATCAAGAAGATTATACATCATGACCAAGTAGGATTCATCCCGGGTATGCAAGGATGGTTCAACATTCGCAAGTCAATCAACATAATACATCATATCAATAAGAGAAAAAATAAAAAACCATATGATCCTATCAATAGACGCAGAGAAAGCATTTGACAAGATCCAGCACCCGTTCATGATTAAAACCCTCCAGAAAATGGGGAATTGAAGGGACTTTCCTCAAGATAGTTACAGCCATCTACCAAAAGCCCACAGCGAGCATCATTCTCAATGGGGAAAAGTTGAAAGCCTTCCCCCTGAGATCAGGGACAAGACAAGGTTGCCCACTCTCACCTCTTTTATTCAATATAGTACTGGAAGTACTTGCCATAGCAATCAGAGAAGAAAAAGGACATCAAGGGCATCCAGATAGGCAAGGAAGAAGTCAAGCTATCATTATTTGCAGATGACATGATATTATACCTAGAGAACCCTAAACTCTCTACCAAAAAACTCCGTACAAACAATAGACGCATATATTAGAGTGGCAGGATACAAAATCAACACGCAAAAGTCGGTGGCTTTCCTATATACAAATAACGAAAGAGAAGAAAGGGATATTAAGGAAACAATTCCATTCACAATTGTGCCACAGAAAATCAAATACCTAGGAATCAACTTACCCAAGTGTGTAAAGGACCTGTACAAAGAAAACTACAAGACACTGCTCCAAGAGATAAAAGAGGACACAAGGAAATGGAAACACATTCCCTGTTCATGGATGGGGAGAATCAACATTGTCAAAATGGTAATACTCCCTAGAGCTCTATACAGATTCAATGCAGTCCCTATGAGGATACCCATGACATTCTTCAAAGAAATTGACCAAACAATCCTGAAATTTGTATGGAACAATAAACCCCCAAGGATAGCTAAAGCAATCCTCGGGAAAAAGAAGATGGGAGGCATCACCTTGCCCAACTTCAAACTGTACTACAAGGCAGTAGTAATTAAAACAGCATGGTATTGGAATAAAAACAGACCCGTGGACCTATGGAATAGAATTGAGTATCCTGACACCCAACCTCAAAAACATGATCATTTAATCTTTGATAAAGGTGCAACGAGTCTAAAATGGAGTAAGGAAAGCCTCTTCAATAAGTGGTGTTGGGAAAACTGGGCAGCGACATGTAAAAAAATGAATTTGGACCTGTGTCTAACACCATGCACAAAAATCAGATCAAAGTGGATTAAAGATCTCAATATCAGACTTGAATCCATAAAGTACATTGAAGAAAATATAGGAAAAACCCTCCATGACATTGAAGCTAAATGCATCTTCAAAGATGAAACATCTCTAACAAAGCAACTAGAAGAAAAGATAAATATATGGGACTACATGAAACTAAAAAGCTTCTGCACTTCAAAAGAAACAGTGACTAAGATACAAAAGCAGTCCACAGAATGGGAAAGAATATTCACCCAATACTCATCTGATAAGGGGTTAATATCCAGGATATATCAGGCACTGGTAGAACTTTACAAGAAGAAAACAAACAACCCCATCAAAAAAATGGGGAGAAGAAATGAACAGAAACTTCAGCAAGGAAGAAATTCGAATGGCCAAAAAACATATGAAAAAAATGCTCATCATCACTAATCATCAGAGAGATGCAAATCAAAACAACAATGAGATACCACTTTACACCACAGAGACTGGCACATATTCAAAAGAACAAGAACAACAAGTGCTGGCGTGGGTGTGGGGAAAAGGGGGACACTCATCCATTGTTGGTGGGAATGCCGGCTGGTACAGCCTTTCTGGAAAACAATATGGACATTCCTCCAAAGACTAGAAATTGAACTCCCATTTGACCCAGCCATACCACTCCTGGGAATCTACTCTGGGAAACCAAAAATACGCAGCGGAAACACCATCCCTACTTTTATGTTCATAGCAGCATTATTCACAATAGCCAGAATCTGGAAGCAACCCGAGTGCCCGAAAATAGATGACTGGATAAAAAAGCTTTGGTACATCTACACAATGGAATACTATGCAGCTGTTAGGAAAAATGAAGTTATAAAATTTGCCTACAAATGGATGGACATGGAGAAGATTATGTTGAGCGAAATTAGCCAAAAGGAGAGAGACAGTTACAGAATGACTGCATTTATCTGCATAACATAAATATATAGGTACATATTATGATACCAATATCCAAGGTCAAGTGAAACATACATCAGGAGGCACTGTCAAAGGTGGAAATTATCACAAACGTGTGGGAGTCAGGAGGCTAGGTAAGACAGAAAACGGAACAGTGTGCTAACAATTGTGAGGGTACTAATGCCAACCTAGAACTGGAGCATTAAATAGAGGCAAAAAGGATACACATGACAACCCTTTAATGTATGTTTTGTAATCCATAGTCTGGAGAGGAAGGAAAAGAGAAAGATAGAGAAATGGAAAGAAATAAAGAACCTGCCATGGAGGAGGGCTGGGGGGAGGGGTAGGGAACCGGGGACGTTGGTGGTGGGAGATGGGCACTGGTGGCGGGATGGGTGCTGCTACACTGTATGACCAAAACCCAAATATGAACTTTTTAATTGTATATCTTTGTAATTGTAAAAATAAAAAAATTAAAAAAAAAAAAGAATACATCAGGGTATTACAAAAAATGAAAACTAATGTGGAAATAAATATTATCAACCAAATACATATGGAATTTCCACCATAACTCTAATTACTCAATGACAACTTTTTTGATGACTCTTGTAATCGGTTTTGACCAACAGGTCTACATATAGAAATTAAGTCCAGAAAACTTGACCACTTTGTTTAATGTTTGGGAACCTAATTTTTTGACCCTGCATCCATTTTGTATTTTTATTTTGAGGGGAAGGTTTGGGCAATGCCTGACTGTACTCAGGGGCTATTCCGTCTCTGTGCTTAGGAGTCCCTGAGTAGTGCTGTGGAAACTATATTTAGTGTCTGGGATTAAACCAGTGTTGTCTGCATGCAAGACATTGCTATAACATCTGTTCTCTCTGGACCTTATAAAATATTTTCATTAGGCAAAAGATAAAAAAAAAACAATGCTGTTTTTAAACTGTTTTCATTTTTGAGTCATATTAATATTTTTAAAAATAAAAAGTAAACCTAAACTACAATAAAATATTTCAAAGTAGATTTTAATAGCATTAAGTATTTCTTTAAGAAATGCAAATGCACTCATCTTTTATATAGATTTAAAACATTACAGTAAGAATTTGGGGGCTGTAGAGAAAATACAAGAATGAAGGCCTTGTATAAGACCAATCCTAGTTCAATTCTCCTTGTATACCCTAGTTCAACCCCCCAGCAACACACACAGTCCCTTAAAGACATCAGAAATAACTCCTGATCACTGTCAGATACAACCCAAAAACCAAAACAGAAACAAACAACTAAAAAGATCATTTTTATAAGAGAAAAAAAATGTCCTCTCAAACTTGAGAATATTTCTGGAATCTCACTTAGAAGATTCCACAGCCTTTTCACAACAGAAGAGGCCATCTATGTTCTTCCCATCTGGTCTCCTAAATGAAATCTCTTCAGAATCTGGTCCCCACTCCTTCAAAGAAAGCCTAGAGAATATTTCTAAATGACCACAATTCCAAAATGAGTTACCCAAGAAATGTCGAAGAGTTCAATATTCTTAGAGAAGAGTAACATAAATTTGCTTTATATTTATAAATACTAATTCTAAATAATTCTGTGAATTACATGTCATCCTATAAAAAAGATACTAAATAATTAACACACTGCTGGCTAAAACCATTCTGATAAGAAAATGAACCCAAATTATGGTGAGAAATGCTCTAAAACCACCCTCTCAAAACTTTCAAATTTCTTAAAATTTCAGATTAACAGCAAGTGGCATTCTATTTTTTGTTTTTAAGTGAAGCAAGAGTTTTTATTTTTATTTTTGGGTTTGGGGGCCGCACACAAAGCAGGTGCCTGCCCCAGTAAGGTAGTTTTATTGAATGAAACTTATTTTAGAAGATGTGTGGGGCAAGAGGAAGTCTGTATTCAAGGGAAAATATGGGCTTAAAGAGCGAGTCACAAGTGACAATCTTAAAAATCTAAAATATTACCTAATACACAGTTTTAGGAACTGCATTCCAATTCATGATTTCTATGTCAATAAATTCTATTGAAAATTTGTCTCAGGAAAATTCATGATGCCTTTTCCTTCTCAAATCAGTTACATATTTCAGTCTTTTCGAAGATACATCATCAATTAAACAATTTCAGTCTTCAAAAAGATATACCAAAAACCTACAACACCTCGCTGACAACCTACAATTATTATTCAGTATCCTTTTCTATTTTGGAGCACACCCAGAATTATGTTGTACCAGCAATGAACTCAGGTCTCCAGCATGCAGAGAACAGACTCCCTGACTCTTGTATTTTCTGAAATTACTAGCAGCAATGCAGCTATAAGCACCTATTTAGGTTTCTAGATAACATCAGATTTCTATAAATTTTAAATTTATGCTAATTATAAAAGGCTGAAAAAACTAGGAGTGTTTAGCAGGTGTTGGGGGAAAAGAAGAATACAGGGTTGAGAAGAATGGGGAGGTTTAGCTGGAGTTGATGAAGAAACGAACAATAGTTTTATTTAAGTACAAACTCCTGTTTCTGTTTGGAAGCCACACCTGGCAATACTCGGGATGCTCTTGGTGGTACTGGGCCTGGGTGACATTTGATGCTGGGGATGGAAGGGAAGGTTTTGGAATGCAAAGCATGTGCTCCCATCACTGAGCTAATTCTGCAGCCTTACATTCCTACATTTGAAACATGAGGACCACCCAGACGGGCCTCTGAGGGAAGTATGCTAAATCTAGGAAGTCAGAAAGGGGGCGGGGAACACTGTAAGATCTAACTTGTGGTATCCTACAAAACTGATTCAACAGATGGCTGTCAAAGCAGAGGTCGGTGAAATAGGTGAGAATCAAAAGATACAAACTTATAAAATAAAAGGTAAGTTCTATCCTAAGTTTTGCTGCATATTTCAAAGTTTCTAAGATATCCAAAGTTCTCTTCACAAGAAAAATAACAAATGCCCCTAGTGTAATACTGTTAATATGCAGAAAAACAAGTTATCCCTTTATGGTGTTTTTATGAGTTGCAAAAGTGTGTACTGCCCATAGTCTTGTGTGTGTGTGTACACATGTGCACGAAACTGTCGACAGTCTCATGTGCTCTACCAGTGAAACATTGCCAGCAATGCAAATTTACTTTAAACTCTAAACATATAGAATAAGTTCCAGTAGTGTTGGACATCTGTCTTTGAATTTCATGGAACAAAGCAAAAAAAAAAAAAAAAAAAAAAAGTATTTACCAAAGTAAAGACAAAAAATGAAAAGGGCTGGGGAGATGGGGGGTGGGAGCATGCAAAAGATAGAGTAGGCAGGGCGCTTGAGATTAACCTGGGTCTTCAATAAACACCTGGAAGGAAAAGAGGGTAGGAGGGAAGGAAGGAACAAAGGAAGGGAGGAAGGGAGAGAGGGGGGAAAAAATGGACAGGCTAAAGAAAGAAGGAACTTTGTGACTGGCATATTAGATACATGCTTTATCTCCAAATATATGTGATAGACTTCATTGATACCCAGTTCTCAACAGACAAACTGTCATAAGACTTTAATCAAAAAAAAAGCAGTGGCAAGGAGGGGCCCCTTGACAATGCACTTCAGGAAACCTCACACTTAGATGTGATCTCAAAAGGAGTTATCAAGCCCTGTCTCAGCCCTGGGCTCAAGACTCCAGCCCAGACTATGACCAACCTGGGACTTCAAGCTAAAGCTGACTGCAGACCTGCCCAGACTTAACACCAAACTGAGGCTCCAATTTAAGAATGCCCCGGTCCAAGATCAGAGAGATCACTATATGGTCCCAAAGTCACCACCAGGAGTGAGCCCAGAACACAGAGCCAGAAATAAGTCCTGAGAACAGCTGTATCACAGACAAATTCAAACATTAATCCAAGCCAGTGCCTGAGAAATAGACCCAAGGGCAAAAAATAAAATGTATGTCAAAGGTTAAACTTCAATTCTTGGCATGGCGTGGTACCCACCACCATGTGCAAAAATCAAGACTGAAGTAGTCTCAGTGTGTCACACTTAGTCTTAGCCACACTAAGTGTGGCTTCAAAATCAAATAAGTGTTTTTTTTTTAAATGATGACCTAGCCTAAGCCCAAAGACTGGCTGCCATTCAGAAGACAATTCAGTCAAGACTCTAACTGAAAACACCACCAGAATCAAAGTCCTTGGCATGTTCTATCTGCAGGCTTTCAGGCTAAGGAGAGCAGCTTAATAGCATCAGCTTCCCAGGACCAAGCCCTAACATGCTCTCTTCTGGACTGGTCACATGCCAGCTCATGGATATGTAATCCCACCCATTCCAGTTCATCCCTTTCCACCCTCCACTCCTACTGCATCAACTATTTGCTTCTTCCTCCAGTGTAACAAATATTCACAGACCTCTCAGTCTCTAATTGAGGTCACCTAGACAAAAATAAATTACCATAACACAAGATAGAACACAAATAAAAATGGTTCTAACAGCATGCTCACAAGATCCAGAGGGACCATAATAATTTTATGTAAAGATGGAAAGGCTTTGCAGAACAAACAGTATTTAATTTGGGTCTGAGAGGTCATGAAACATAGAGGAAGAAAAAATTGGAGAAAATAATCCATGCTAAAGAAATAGATCAACCCAAAGCACCAAATTCAAAAGTACTGACAAGACTTAGTTTAAGAAAAATGATATTTTAACAAGAAGTAAATGAAAATGTATTATTCGGAGACCTAAGAAGGTTAAATTTACTGTGAAAGAGAGAAAATTAAGAGTTATAGCTGCTAGATGGCAACAGGTTATAAGCAATAGGTGGAAAGAAGTGTCAGATCATTACTGTAGGCCTGGTAAGGAGCGTCTAAACAAAAGGGCCAAGAGAAATCAGTAGGGAGCACACAACAGTACCTCAAATTGTATTAAGAACAAGCAGGGTCAGGAATACATTGCACCAAAATGTAAAGACAGCAAAGGAGGACAAGGAAAGGGCTCTTCTGGAGGACCCTGTGCAGTCTGACTTTGAAGCACATCGGGGCCAACCCAAAAGGCTACAGGAGATCATGAAGCCAGGGGCACAGAGTTTAGTAACTCATGAAGGGTTTAAGCACAAATGCAATAATCATCTCTCATTAGCAGATACAGCAAGCACATGAGGTTTGGCAGGTTTGAAGCCAAGGGAACACTGGCTCAGTGGTGCCCACTGAACCAGTGCTGGGGATAAGTATAAGATAAAAAAAAAATACACACATGGGGCTGGAGCGATAGCCCATCGGGTAGGGCGTTTGCCTTGCACGAGGCTGGCCTGTGCCGGCCCAGGTTCGATCCCCGGTATCCCATATGGTCCCCTGAGCACCGCCAGGAGTGATTCCCTGAGTGCAGAGCCAGGAGTAACCCCTGAGCGTTGCTGGGTGTGACCCCAAAAGCAAAAAAAAACAAAACAAAACTAAACACATCTCTCAAAAAAGTATAAGATAAAAATACAGACATCTCTCAAAAAATACACAGATATAATAATCAAAACAATTAAGTACAATGCAACAATGCTAACTAGTCTTTTCACATCAAAATACATAAATAAAAATATCTTAACAGCAGAAAAAGGAAATAAGGTGGCTAGATACAGACAGCACTAGCCCCCCATTAAAGAAATAATTAACATGGTTTATCCACTCACTGCAGTGTTTAGAAGTTCTCTGTAACAAAAATGTTCAATTACAAAAAAAATTAACTGTAGCATGCTTTACCTCCTATCTCATTTTCTACACCTTAATAAGAAAAAATTATTTGAAACTTTGCATTACTTACCCAGTACGAGACTGACCGACTTTATCACAGATATCCAAAATGAGGCCCCAATCCTCAGCAGTATTCATCTCACTGGTAGCTTTCTCTGCATATTGAAAAGAAATTACAGACACATTAGTCCAGCGGGTAGGACGTTTGCCTTGCATGCCGGCCCATGCCAGCCTGGGTTCCATCCCCAGCATCCCATATGGTCCCCCGAGCACCGCCAGGAGTAATTCCTGAGTGCTGAGCCAGGAGAAACCCCTGAGCATTGCCGGGTGTGATCTAAAAAGAAAATAAATAATAGTGAAGAAGTAAACAGTGATACAGTGATACAGTGAAGAAGTAAATAATAAGATTCACTTCCATGAGTTTTCCTAGGTCCTCATGGAGAGAATCAAAGAAAACTATTTTCAACATAACCATTCTGAAATAAAAGAGCATTCTGTTTATAATAATAAGGACGACTCTCAAGACTATTTAACCAGCATTTCACCAACTAGGGTTTCACCAATAACAAACCCACGTAGGGTAAGGAAAATGACTACTTTAGCTCACTTTCCCCCATCAATTAGGGGAGAAACAAGTCAGCAAATGTCAAAATCACACACATGGGCAGATCACTATACCCAAGATCTAATCATAGGATTATAAAGAGCTTCCCCTGCCCCATTAGGTCAAAAAATCACACACACACACACGCACACACGCACAGCACACACACACACACACACACACACACGCAGCGCGCAGCAGCACACGTGCTCCCAGAGGCAGAAGATCACTAGACCCAAGATCTAACCATAGGATTATAAAGAGCTTTCCCTGCCCCAACATCTTCCCATACCCACTAATAAAGGCTGGTGTCGTTATCTACAATAGTAAATTCACCTTCCAACAAGGCATACACTATATGGCAAAAATTATGAAAGTAGGGTGAGGCTCCATACTGCAGAGGCTGGGCAAACAGAAAATAAAGGGACGGAGCACAGAGAATCAGTAGAATAGTGAAACTACTCTACATGTCATAATGATGAGTAACATATCAAAACCCTTAGCATGTGAACACCAAGTGTAAACAGAATGCTGGCCACAGGCCTCGGGTGATGATAAGGGGTGAACCTAGGTGGCTGGGTTGTAACACAGAACCACTCTGGTGTAGGGTGTTGACTGTGGGAGAGGCTATGCATGTGTGGGAGCTGGAGATCTGCAGGAAATCTCAGTTCCCTCTGCCATACGAATCTAAATGTGCTCTAAAAAGCATGAATTAAGGTTATTAAATAAATAACTGGATGTGGATGCTTCCTGTGCAGAAAGAGTTAGCGTTACATGCCTGACTGGTATCCACTGAAAGGCCTGCTCACAGCATTATCTGTGTATGGGAACTTAGATTTCAGGAGAGTTCCCACCATTCTTAGGTCTGAGAAGAGTGGCTTACTGTGCCTAAACTTGTTGTACAAACAATATGGCTTATGCTGAACAAGCGCCTCCCTTCTGGGAGTCTGGAGTTTGGGTGTATGCCAGGCAGTGTGCTACATAATCAGCTCCCAATAACAAACTGAGTCGCTAATGAACATCCCTCGCTGGCAACATTTCACACATGTTGTCACAATGCATGGCTAGGGTACTTAAGAGTGTCCTGTGTGACCCTGCTGGGAAAGGCCCTGGGAAGTTTGTTCCTGGTTTCCCAATTTCACTCCATGTGACTTTTCACTCTGCTAATTTTGCTCTGATACGTCACTGAAAAACCAGAACTGTGAGTATGCTATAGAATGAGTCCTGTGAATTCAGATAAATCCCAGTGGTGGGAGGGTACTTTGGGGTCCTCCCACCAAACACCTGTCCTCTTCCAAATTTCCTATTCTTCTCACTGCCCTTTAAACCTTCACCCTAAGAAAGTGTTGAGCAAGAGGGACCGGAGGCGATAGTTCAGCGGGTAAGGCGTTTGCCTTGCACGCCAGCCAAAGCTGGCCGGGTTCGATCTCCAGCATCCCATATGGTTCGCTGAGCACTGCCAGGAGTAATTCCTGAATGCAGAGCCAGGAGAAATCCCTGAGCATTGCCGGGTGTGACCCAAAAGAGCAAAAAAAAGAAAAAGAAAGAAAGAAAGAAAGTGTTGAGCATGATAGCACAGCAGGTAAGGCACTTGCCTTGCTCACAGCTGGCCTAGGTTCAATCCCCAGCATCCCATATGCTCCCCCAAAACTAACAGGAGTGATCCCTGAGCAGAGCAAAGAGAAAGCCCTGAGCACTGCTAGGAGTCCCTCCCCCACCCCAAAACAAAAAATAAACCACTCTCAGAGAGCAGAATACTATTCTAGGTTCTCTTAAGTCAGATGAATTGGAAAGACCTAATGATGGGGGGCGGGTGGGGGGGGCAGGGAGAAGGTTCCTCAGTAAAGATACATCAGATCGTGGGGCTGGAGCGATAGTCCAGCAAGCAGGGCGTTGCCTTGCATGCAACCGACCCAGGTTCGATCCCCAGTATTCCATATGGTCGCTCACGCAGTGCCAGGAGTGATTCCTGAGCACAGAGCCAGGAGTAACCCTGAGCATCGCTGGGTGTGACCCAAAAAGAAAAAGAAAAGATACACCAGATCAACCTACAATGAATGTCACCATAATGCCGAACCAGGCAGAGTTCCTAACAACTACTACTCTGGAGTATTAATCATGGGGAGACAACCAAGGACTACCAGCAGAGAAAATGAATGCACAGGAGTGCAGGTCAGCAGTACAGCACTTAGCACTTGCCTTGCATGTGTGAAGTACTGGGGAAGGAAGGAGGGAGGGAGGGAGGAGGGAGGAGAAAGAAAATCATGGAAGATAAATGACAAGATAAAAACAAAATAAAAAGAAACTTGGAAGAGAACAATTTGGAAGAGACAGGAATCGATGCAGGGAGAAAAATATAAAGAAATCATTATCTTTCCAAATGAAAGCTACAGAAGTAGGACAAAACATCTATGTCTTCTTGTCTGATTTGGTTTGGTGCTAGCGACCCCAGGCCTCACACATACAAGCAATCTTTTCTCCCACTGAGCTGCATCTCTGGCGGGAGAATCCTGCCTTGATGAGAGCACTGTGATTCAGAGAGCAGGCAAGATGGAGGACCTCAAGCACACCAAGATTCCCATCTGCCCTTTGGTCTGGATCTGATCCTATGTTCTGCTCCTCTCCAACTCTCAAAGCCCTTTTGTCTAGTTCAACAGAGAACACACATTTCCCCCATTTTAATCAACACTGAAAGCTAGAAGTGGGTGAGAGTAAATTAAGAAAGTAGAAATAGAAAGTAGCCAACTCTGTCCAAATGATTTGTAGGTCTTTAATATCTGCTTCTAGGGATATAGCAATCCTCACACAGGAGAACTAAAGTTTCGGATAAAATAAGCTGTCGTAATATCTGACGGGTAGTGGTAGGTAGAGAACTTGTACCTAGCTAGCCTACCATCTAATGCAAGACAACACTAATACAAAGTTTATTCGCACTAATTCCTATCAGAAGAATATAAATGTCCAAAACATCTAGACCATGATAAGGTGACTGTCAAGAAACCATAAAAATTGTAAAATATAGTAAGTTTCTAGTCTCTGCCAGATCCTATCTGAAGAAGCGAATACTCTAAAAATAGGGATTAAATCAGCAAAGATCTAAATAAAAAGTTTTTTTTTAATTTTGTTTTTGGTTGCCTTTTACATCCATTAAATGCAGTGCGCTACCTGGTTTATCAGTAAAAAAAATAAATATAAGGGTTTTTTTTAAAATTCACATTAAAAAAAAGAAAGGACTGAAGCAAACTGGAAATAAAGTCAAGTCCTGGGAGGAGCATGAACTAACCAAAGAGGCTGTCTGCGGCCCACAAAGACCAAAGGCACAAGGATTAATAACAAATCTCTTGTTGTTTTACTTAAACGAACACAGTAAGGTTAAAGTAATACAAGCAGAAGGAAAATACAGCAAAGAAGCTAAACTGATGGAAATACAGAGCACTCTGTGAAAGTGGAACCACATTAAGACATACCAGATGAGTGTTTGTACTAACTCAAGAATCAAAGAGCCGAAAAGGTGGGGCTTTGTTATTTTTTGTTGTGCCAGGCAGGGGCTTTCTGTGGTTGGGGAATGAACCCAGAGCCTCACAAACGCAAGGAAAGTATACCCCTGAATAACCCCAAGCCCCAATAATCTGATCACAGCAAGGTTTAGAGAAAAAGAATGAATCAATCGCCAATGCAAAGAGGGAAACCAGACAGCATGAGACTATACTCATGAGACTACTCACAAATGGGTTATTTGAAAGTGAATGTTGAAATGCTGTTTAATTGTATGGAGGGGATATTGCACAAGGGTAACAGAGAACATAATACAGACATTATTTAAGTTCCCAGACTATATGGAAATCCCTTAAAGCAAACACTTCTACTTCTGGGGATCCTTTCAACACCCATGCCCACAACCTTAGTATTCAGTATTCACTAAACCTAAAACATAACTAATGTAGATCTGTAAGTCACAAGAACAAAGATCTTTAATGACACCTATTTTAATATCTTTTGGTTTGGGGTGTTTGGTGGGGTTTTCTTCAGGGGGCAGAGGCAGGGCAGCCTACACCCAGGCTTACTCCTGGCTCGAAGCCCCTGGCAGGGCGCAGGGGACCATACGAGGTGCTGGGGATCAAACCCAGGCCTGCCATGTGCAAAGTGGTCCTTGCTATTGTGTTATTGCCCCAGCCCGTTTTGTTTTTAACGTAGGCACCACCCCTGGAGCAGCTCAGGGCACAGGGGCCACTCCCTGTGAGGCTCTGCCAGTGATACTGTGCTGCTTAGGGGGCTCTGGGGATCATATGACACCAGGGACTGAACTCAGGGCCTCGTGCACTAGGATTATGCTCTACTCTTCAGCTATCTTTCTGGCCTTTTAGTGGTTTGACCACTTAATGCAGAAACTGTCTATAATATAATTCTGATACTACCAGAACTATCACAGACTTCAAGGCACGGTAACCAACAAGTCTCTCTTTACTTTGTAAGCCAACAACCTTCCAGGCCACTGTCACTCTCACTGTCTTCCCGTTCATCATTGATTTGCTCGAGCGGCACCAGTAACATCTCCTTATGTCCTGTCTCATGCTAGTAGAGCCCAAGGGCACTTGCTTGCTCCAGGAACATAAAGAGCCTCAAACCATTCCATCAGGTCATGGGAATGAGGTCTATAATTGTTACTGGTATTTGGCATATCAAATACGACACGGGTAGCTTGTCAGGCTCTGCCGTGCAGGTGGTTTACTCCTGTAGTCACCTCTAAATCCAGCATTTATTGATGAGCCGCGGCCATCTGCTGGGTGGAGTTCTAACAAGAGAGAAGTCTGGATGTGGAAAATGGAGGCCCTCATGGAGTGGGGGGTCGTCTGACTTCTTGTGAGGCTCTGCTGGGGTGGTGGGCCAGGGCTAGAACCCGCCATCCCCTCCCGGGCGCCTCGTGAGTGGCTGGGCACAGTAGCAGCTCTGCCCCATGTCTGTGAGTCTCATCCCTATTAGTATTTTTAAAATCTCTAGTAGTAAGCTGGCATTCTACCACTGAGATAAATTGCTATCCACTTCAAAGCAAACAGTTACCAAGTCACAGAATTTAGGAAAGCACTTGAGTTTTATTATACAGATTCAAATCTGAACAGCTGTGGCGGCCAGGTTCCCAGCACCAGCTTTCATCCTGAGACATCGGAGTCTAAGATGGATCAGAAAGCTCAACCAATGGGAAAATTGGACAGCTACACGCAAAATAATGAATTTGTACCTCTGTCTAACACCATGCACAAAAATCAGATCAAAATGGATTAAAGATCTCAATATCAGACCTGAATCCATAAAGTATGTCGAAGGAAATATAGGAAAAACCCTCATGACGTTGAAGCTAAAAGGCATCTTCAAAGACAAAACACCACTAACAGAGCAACTGGAAACAAAGATAAACATAAGGGACTACCTGAATCTAAAAAAGCTTCTTCACCTCAAAAGAAACAGTGACCACTATACAAAGACAGTCCACAGAATGGGAAAGAATATTCACCTGTTGGATGACAGGTTTAGCTAGTTTGGGAGCTTTGCTGTTTTACCCACTCACAACTTAATCTACTTAAGCCAAGGTTCATTCTAATGAGAGCTCTCCTCTATGTAAACACTGCTAGAGGGTGTGGCACTCACAGAAGTCACCTTGACTGAATAACTTCTGACTTATACATTTAATAAGACTTATATGTTTTCTAGACTGGGCACAATTCCTCTTTATACCCACTGCACCCAGCACGGGACAGTTAGAATTTACCAGGAGACTACCACCCTGGATACAATGAGACTATAGGAAGTTTATAGGAAGGATCATGCTAGTTTGTTCTCAAGCAGGCGAGTGTGACCCTTTCAGTATACAGAGAACAAGATACTCAGAATCACCCAGGTGCAGATAATAAATAAGAAGGACCTTGTGGGTACAATCTAGATTACATGAAGCTCATGAAATTAAGATGCATTACTTTATACCAGCGCTCTCTCTCTCTCTCTCTCTCTCTCTCTCTCTCTCTCTCTCTCTCTTTTCCTCTCTCTCTTCTCTCTCTCTCCAGTGTTTTACATAAGAGATAATCTCGGTAGAAGGGATTCACTGAATCACTGTATCACTGTCTTCCCGTTCATCATCGATTTGCTCGAGCGGGCACCAGTAACATCTCCATATGACCTGTCTCATGTAAGTAGAGCCCAAGGGCACCTGCTTGCTCCAGGAACATAAAGAGCCTCAAACCATTCCATCAAGGATTAGTCCATCAAAAGGGATTAGTCCTTGGCATAACCTTTGTCTATACCTGTAATAGGCTGTGACACCCCCTTCTACAATCTGTTTAGATTCTTTGCTGACAGGACCCTTTCTGTCACAGATCGGATTACTTTGGTGTATATAAGGGAACTGACCTGAGGCCCCTTCGCCTTTTGCTCCTTCTTTTGGGTAGGACTCCTCTCAGGTGAGATCCTCTCTCTTTGGTAGGAGACTTGGGCTCTTTTGTATGGTCTAAGTTTGGACCAGAGCTAGAGTTCTTACATTATATTGGATTGCTGTGGAAGAGCTTTTGTACTATTAAAATGCTTTTTTGGAACTGTGCCAGACTCGTGAGTTTTCATCCGTTCCCCAGCATCCTCGGAGATAAGAAGAGAACTTCTGTCCTGACACCTTGGGGACCCCAGTGGCATCCCCGACATTCACCCAATACCCATCCGATAAGGGGTTATATATAATCCAGGATATATCAGGCACTCTCGTAGAACTTTACAAGAAGAAAACAGCCAACCCTATCAAAAAATGAGGAGAAGGAATGAACAGAAACTTCAACAAGGAAGAAATTCGAATGGCCAAAAGGCATATGAAAAAATGCTCATCATCACTAATTGTCAGAGAGATACAAATTAAAGGAAGAAATTGAATGGCCAAAAGGCATATGAAAAAATGCTCATCATAACTAATTGTCAGAAAGATACAAATTAAAACAATGCGACATCATCTCACACCACAGAGACTGGCACATATCCAAAAGAGCAAGGACAAATGCTGGCGTGGATATGGGGAGAAAGGGACTCTCATCCATTGTTGGTGGGAATGTCAACTGGTACAACCTTCTGGGAAAACAATATGGACATTCCTCCAAAGAATGTCCCTAGACATTGAGCTCCCATTTGACTCAGTCATACCACTCCTAGGAATATACCCTGGGAAGCCAAAAACACACAGCAAAACACCATCTGCACTTTTATTTTTTTCACAATAGCCAGAATCTGGAAACAACCAGAGTGCCTGAAAACTGATGACTGAATAAAGAAACTTTGGTACATCTACACAACGGAATACTATGCAGCTGTTAGGAAAAATGAAGTTATGAAATTTGCCTAGAAAAGGATGGAAATGGAGAGGATCATGTTGAGTGAAATTAGCCAGAAGGAAAAAAGACAGATACAGAATGACTGCATTTATCCGCATGACATAAATATATATGTACATATTATGATACCAAAATCCAAGGTCAGGCGAAGCATGAAACAGGAGGTCTTGTCAAAGGTGGAAATTATCACAAATGTGTGGGAGTCAGAGGCTAGGTAAGACAGAGAATGGAACAGTGTGCCAATAATTGTCGAAAGTGCTGATACCAACCTAGAACTGAGCATTAAATACAAGCAAAAAGATACACATGACAACCTCTTAATGTATATATTGTAATCCACAATGTGGAAGGGAAGGAAAGAGAGAGAGAGAGAGAAAGAGAGAGAAAGAGAACGAAATTAAGAACCTGCCACAGAGGCAAGCTGAAGGAGGAATCGGGAACACTGGTGGTGGGAAATGGGCACTGGTGAAGAGATGGGTGCTGGAACATTTTATGACTAAAACCCCAAATATGAACACCTTATGAACATCTTTGTAACTGTATATCTCACGGTGGTATAATAAAATATTTTTAAAAAAGAATGACTGCATTTATCTGTATGATATAAATATATATGTATTTTGATACCAATATCCAAGGTCAGGCAAAACATGAATTAGGAGGTCATGTCAACAGGTGGAATCTACCACAAACATGTGGGAGTCAGAGATTAAGTAAGACAGAGAAGGGAACAGTGTGGTGATAATCGTTGAAAATGATAATACCAGCCTAGAACTAAGCATTGATTATAGGCAAAAAGATAGCACATGATAACCTCTAAATGTATGTATTGCAAGCCACAATGTGTAATAGAAGGAAGAGAGAGAGAGAGACAGAGAGAAGAGAAAAAGAACATGCCATAGGGGCCGGAGGCGAGCCCCAAAGGGTAGGGCATTTGCCTTGCACGAGGCCGGCCTGTGCCGGTCTGGGTTCAATCCCCGGCATCCCATATGGTCCCCCGAGCACCGCCAGGAGTAATTCCTGAGCAAAGAGCCAGGAGAAACCCCTGAGCATTGCCGGGTGTGACCCAAAAAAGCAAAAAAAAAAAAAAGAACATGCCATAGAGGCAGGTAGGGGAGGGGAAGAAATTGGGGACATTGGTGATGGGAAATGGGCACAGGTGGAGGGATGGATGCTGGAACACTGTATGACTGAAACCCAGACACGAACATCTTTATAACTGTTTATCTCATTAAATAAATAAATGAGCAAGTAAATAAATAAAGCTCAACCAAGCTTCAGTGTCCCAGTCTTTACTGGGGTTCTCTATACAGATCTGACGGGCTGAAAGATGGGCAACCTTCTGGACCTTTCTCCTTCCTTCCCCTTTGAGAACTGGCTGTAATCATGTGACTCAAGTCTCAGCCATAGAATCACAAGGTTAGTCATGTGCTTAAACAAGCCAGTCCCCTGGATGAATTACATGGTCAGCATCAACAAAGATTATTTTCCCAGAAGCCTAGAGCAAAGAAGCTCCCATCACTCAGTAAATGTCAACGATTTAGTGGTTCCTTCCCAAGAAAAGAGACAACAGAGAAGTAAAATTCTTCATTATTCAATAATCTTTCAAGGGAAAACGTTAATTTAAAATAAATCCCGTGGGGCCAGAATAGTAATACAGCAGGTAGGGCACTTGTCTCGCACTTAGCAAACCGGGATTTGATCCCCGTCACTGCATATGGTCCCACAAGTCCCATCAAAAGTAACCCCTGAGTACAAAGGCAGGACTAAGTGCCCTGAGCATTGCCAGGTGGTGGCCCAAAACAAACAAACAAAAATTGGAAA
This sequence comes from Cryptotis parvus, assembly GCA_021461705.1. Lineage (NCBI taxonomy): Eukaryota > Metazoa > Chordata > Mammalia > Eulipotyphla > Soricidae > Cryptotis > Cryptotis parvus. Next base: position 7,674 of record JAJIBD010026018.1, on the reverse strand, counting down.
CAAAGAAAGAAACCCAGTATATAAAATAAATGTCAATCGAAGAGCTCTGAAGAATTTTGGTGAACCCAAACCTGGGAAAACCAAGGCAGACCCGATCCTCCAGTCTAACATTTACATAATCTCAGATAAAGAAAGCAAGTTATTACTCTGATCTCTCATCAGTTTGTTTATGTTAATGCATCATCCTGACTGGGAGCTAAGTAGGATTTTCTTAGTGGAGCTTTTAATGAAAACACATACTAGAGAGATAGCTCAATAGAGTGCATGCTTTCGCAGAGGGAAAGCCTGAGTCTTCCAGGCACCACAAGATACCCTAGGCTCCAAGAGGGAGCTAACCTCAGGCAAGTAGCATAAGAGTAGCTCTTGTGCACTGCCAGATGAGGTTAGGGGGAAAAAAAAACACAGTTAAATCTTACAATTACATTTAAAAAAATACCTAAAACTGGGGTCTTCTATACACAGTACAACGGGTATAAAATATAAAGGCTTAAAGTCTGGTCAGCTAACACTAAAGATAAAGAATAACAAGTGGGGAGAAGAGAAAGTACAGTGGGGAAGGTGCATGGTCGCTGACACCGGTTCAGTCCTGAACAACATAGACGGTACTTAAACACAGCCAGGAGTGATCTCTGAGCAGAACCTCTAAATCAAAACAATACAAAAATATGGAGAGAACAGATGTTTATTAAAACTTAGTTTAAGGGGCCAGCGCGATAGTACAATGGGTACAGAGTTTGCCTTGAATGTGGCCAACCTGGGTTCGATCCTGGTCCCCAAGCATTTCCAGGAGTAATTTCTTAGTGCAGAGCCAGAAGCAACCCCCAATCATCATCGGAGTGTGACACAAAAAAGCCTAAATAAACAAATAAATCTTATTTTAAAATTTCAACAGCTAAATAGAAATGACAACCTTATGTTTGATCAAATATAAATTGCCGGGTCAGAGTGATAGTCCAGCGGGTAGGGCACTTGCCTGGCGTGGCTGACCCAGGTTCAATCTCTGGCATCCCATATAGTCCCCGAGCACTGCCAGGAGTAATTCCTGAGTGCAGGAGCCAGGAATAACCTCTGAGCATTGCAGGGTGTGACCCAGAAATAAAAAAAAAAACAACCAAATATAAATTGCCTATTATCGTAACTTCTTTTTAGCTTTCGAATTAAGGCCTACCCAGTAGTTACAAATACTAAGCTGAACACTGATGAACTACCTTCTTTACTTCCCTACACATAAACAAGTGCAGCAGATTGATAGAGAGTGTACTGAAAATACCCACTCCGATTCCCCATGTGGTGCTGGGTACAGTTGTCAAGGCTTCACACACGAGGCAAACATCAACCACATCCCTGACCCTCCAACCCATTTTTTCAAAACTCTAAAATTATTTACCGGGGCTAGAGCAATAGCACAGCAGGAAGGGCGGTTTGATCCCCAGCACCCATATGGTCCCCTGAGCATCGCCAGGAGTAACCCCTGAGCATCACAGGGTGTGACCCAAGAGGAAAAAAAAAAATTACCTCAGGCACTGATGTTGCCTCAAGGCCAACAATAGTGACACATTTCTTCTATTATAAAATAATGCTTTTCTTGTAGCTTATAATCAGAAAGACGTAATTCCTATTTTCAGGCCAAGGATATTACTCATGAATACAGCACACATCACATGTGTGAGGCCCTGGAATTCAGTTTCCATGCTGGGGAATTGAATTCAGGGTCTGGGTTCAACAAAACAATGGTGGAGAAGAGAGACAATCTATTTTTGTTTATGGGCCACATCCAGCAGTGCTCAACGCTGACTCCTGGGTTCCACATACGGTGCTGGGAATTGAACCCCGGTCAACCATGCACAAGTTAAATGCCCTACCTGCCATACTATCTCACCAGTCCAATTTTCTAAGACAAAAATAGGACAGTGAAAAGAGGGAAAGGCACAAGCAAAAACACGTATTTGCTTCAGAATTCCAAACTTTATAATAGCATTTTCTCCTCAGATTATCCCCAGTCCAATGATTCTGAAATGTATCTAGGGACTGGGGAAAAACAGTTCAAAGCGACTAGTGTACTAGCTAGTGCACTTGCTCTGGATGGAGGAGCCCAGGTTCAAAACTCTGCATCTGTATTGTCCCAAGTTCTGCCTAGAGTGACCTCCAAGAACTGCACTGTGCCAGAGAAGCCCATGAGCACTGCCAGGTGTGCCCTACCAACACTGTAAAAATAAAATTGCCTACCAATACCCAAAAAATATCCTACCTGGAGTCTCATTAGAGACTCATTTGTCTAGCAGTAATCTTTGCAATGGACTGGAGACTTTTCCTCTGATATGCTGCTACTCTAACTTTCTGCAAAGTTTTCTTTGTCAACAACTTGGAGAGGTGATGAATGCTAATTGGATGACTGATCAAGTTCAGGATATGGGGAAAACAACCTGGAGAAATAATTTATCCAAAATGTCCAACAACTGGCCCATCTGCATTTTATATGCAGATGGCCCAGGTTCAATTCACTACCTCCCGTACCCCACATTACATGGTCTCTCAACATCACCCAGGAGTAATACCGAAATGCCTGCAGGGAAATAGCCTCCAGCACCTCTCAATCTGACAAAAGAAAAGAGAGCTGCAATTAAAGGCTAGAGAGACAGTATAGGGTGAAAGCACTTGCCTTGCAGGTGGCCACCCCTATTTCAGTTCTTGGCAATGGCAGGAATGACCCCTGAGGACTATTAGGTATGGCTCAAACCCTCCCACCCTACAAGTCAACGAAGAAAACATATCTTACAAGAAATTATCCACTTCGTGCAATTATGGAACTATTTTTTATGTTTGGTCTAATATCCCTGGCCTTCCTGGGCACTGGAAATTGATCTACAAAGAAAAGAGATCTTGGGCTGTGGAGATAGCTCAAAGGGCAGGAGCACACGCTTTGCAGGTGGAAACACTGAGCTTAATTCCCAGCACTGCACCGTTCATACAAGCAACACAGGCAGTGGCCAAAAGAAAGAAAAGAAATCTAAAGTTCTAATAATCAGAAAAAGAAATGGGTATCAAAGGAACAGTGTGGAAGATCTCAAAGAAGAGCACAGAATAAAAGCATCAGAAAGAAAGGTGTACATGAGACGTAAAACTGGAACAAAAGGAACAGTACGATTTCTTATCCCACTGGGTTATCAGATCTCTAACAAATTCTGCAACCAGAGATACTATGCAAGGGGCTGAGAGTCTTTGCATGTGGTTCAATCCCAGTCCCGAGCACTGCCAGGCTTGCTGCCCCCTACCCCCAACACACACAACAGAAACCAAAACCACCTATTCTTAATTTTCCCATTCTCTCTGAGCAAGTCTGAGAGTGACTGACTCCGCCCCTTACAATCTGATTACTCTCCAAAGGTTCCATATCTAACTTTTTGATAGAGGCATTAAAATGACTATCATTTACCATATACCAGGTCCCTGTATAAATGCATAACTCTAGAACTAATGAGGGAAAATATCAAGCCGGAGAATACACTCCTGGAAAAGAACAGTGGAAAACCAAAAAGGAATAGGGACTATAAATTGAAGCAAGCACTCTCGAATTCTGGAGCTTTCTCAAGAAGCTCAAGAGAGCTGAGAAAGTAGTACAGGAGTTATGCACTTGCCTTACATACTGCCAAACTCAATCTGATCCCTGGCACTGCATAGCCCCCACCATGCACCACCAGGAGTAATTCCTAAGCACAGTACCAAGAGTAGCTTCTGAGAATCGCAGACTATGGCCCAAATCCATGCCCCAAATAAAGTTCAAGATTGGTCTGTGACATCAATTTCATCTGTTGTTTCTATTCAAAGAATATGAAAAACCTGAAATTATATTCACCCCCTGAACTGAGTAGTGTTCAATGAGCTGAGCGCATTGGCTCTGCACACACAAAGCCTCAGTTCAAATCCCCAGCCAGGTCCCGTCACCACAGGGCCCTACCTCTGAACATGAAGTTGGGACTAGCCCATAAGCACTGAGCACTGCCAGAACTATTCACACCTCCAGGCGTGGCCCCAAAACCAAAATGTGTATGTGTTTATATTTGGAGATCTAGAAAAACATCTGTAATTCATTATTTAAGAAATAATTACTGAATGCTTACTATATACTAGGTACTGTCACTAAGGGTTAGAAATAAAAAATTCTCATCCTGATGGGAGTCTATACTACACAAACATCAATCAATGTATGATAGTTAAGTACTAAATAGAATAGGGGGATCCAGGACATAAAGTGAGAGTTACAGACAGGTGTTTTCCATAGAAGGAAAATTAGGGAAAGCATTTCTTAGAAAAGATGTGAAAAATCCTGAACAAACTTATGGTCTCCAACCAAAGAGCCAAAGTAGGCACCAACACCACCGGTATGACCCAAACCAAACAAAATCACAGACCTTCATTGGTAAGAACTGATTACAGAGGTCAAGAGTGAGGGGTCAGAACGATAGCACAGCAGATAGGGTGCTTTGCCTTGTACGTGGCCAACCCAGGTTCAATACCCGTACCCATGTGTAGTTCCCCAAGCCCACCAGAAGTAAGCCCTTAACAAAAAAGTTTACAAACTCTTGACCATCTATGAAGATACAACAAACACTGGTAAGCCAGTTGTTAACACAGTATCAAGAATTTGGATATATTTTTATAGCAGAGCCAAAAAAAATCTTGCTGATAGAAAGGTATAGAATATGATCTTATAGAAGGATTAATGATGACTCACTCCTAGATTCGGGACAGGAAACACATGGGCAAGGATGAAGCAATGATTAGGTCTGAGGAGAGAGACTGAAACACTGTATTACCATCACAGTGTCCCATATTAAAGATAACAAAGCAAGCAAATGTGGGAAGTGAATTCAAAATATATAGTCACAGACTCTGAATTTCTTTTTTGGGGGTGCAATGAGGAGTCATTCTGGGGGTAGTATCTGGCCAGATGCTCTGTATTCAGGGACATCTTGAGGCTCTGTGCTTGGGAGTCACTCCCAGCAATGGTCAGGGAACCATGCCGCTGATTTTTTATTTTTTTTATTTTTTTATTTTTTTTGCTTTTTGGGTCACACCCGGCAATGCTCAGGGGTTACTCCTGGCTCTGCACTCAGGAATTAGTCCTGGCGGTGCTCGGGGGACCATATGGGATGCCGGAGATCGAACCCTGGCCGGCATGAGCCGGCCACGCGCAAGGCAAACACCCTACCGCTGGGCTACGCTCCCGGCCCAGCCTCTGATTTTTTTTAAATTTAAGCTTCCTAAAGACCCTCCAAAAGAAAATAATGTTAAAGGCTCTAGGATTGAGCCCTCACTCAGCTAAACATGAAGAAGTCACAAAAAGAACACACCAAAAGAGAACATAAAATTTAAATGTGAGGGCCGGAGGCGATAGCACAGTGGGTAGGGCAACTGCCTTGCACGCGGGCCGACCTGGGTTTGATCCCCGGCATCCCATATGATCCCCCAAGCACTGCCAGGAGTAATTCCTGAGCAAAGAGCCAGGAGTAACCCCTGAGCATCGCCGGGTGTGGCCCAAAAAAGAAAAAAAAAATTAAATGTGAAATTGGAAAAAGACTGGTGTCTTAGAAACCAAATTAATAAAGACAACAAAGAAGAATTTACGAGATCAACAAATAAAGTGTAGGAACCGGTCACAAGATTTAGCATGGGAACTCTGAAATAACAGCTTGGTGGAATAAGTTACCTTTATAACTCAAGACTTGAACTCACATAGGTTTCAGGAAATTCAATATCCAGAATGTATGAGCAAAGCTATCTGTAATCGCTCACTGGGGAAGATGCTCAATTAGGGAACAACACAGACGACACTGGTCTGGAACTGGAATCAGACTGTCTTACCGTGATGGAACAGGGTTTTCAAGTACCACATATCTCCGGGGGGCTATGGAATCTACGAGGGGAACAGGCCTGAAGCCGAAGTTTATTGCCAATAGAGCAGACCTCCTTCTCCCTCTGCCCTGCCCTGGTCATTTCTACCTCCCCACCCTAACAAGGATGTCTGTTCTAAAAGTAACTCATGTTACTTAAAAAAAAATCCGAGTTGGAACCACAGCTTAACTTAGCAATAAACATAAAGCCCAAAATAAGATTCAATAAATGAATTTTTACTAGTGTCAGAAAGTGGCACAGACTATATGTCTGGACTAGAGCAGCAGAGAAATCAGTCAAAGGTCCCTGTCCTTGTAGAGCTCATTCGAAAAACACATTTAGGTGTTTCTTCGAGGGAAACGTTAGGGCCCAGCATTTTGCCTCTCTACATGTAAAGGAATCATAATACATAAATCAGTTCATCAATTTTTTGACTCAGAGTTCTGAAGACAAATTTGAAAAAGTATAAACATAAATATTTAAGTGATCGATAATATCAAATGTTGAGGTTTGCTGGTGGGCTCAGAGAGGCCTTCCAAGGGGTAGTCCCAAGACTGCAGTGAGGCCACTCCTCAGGATATTGCTTGAATCCAGCAGTGCTGGGGGGGCAAGAGGTGCCTTGGGGAATCTATTACCCACTGACTTACTCACTGTGAGTCCCTGGCAGATACTCTTAACTCACGGATAGTAGCTTGCTTGGTGGATCATGAGACAACTGATACAAATTCCAAATTCCAAAACAACTTTAGCAGGCTGGGAAGGCCAGGAAGATGTCTCAAAGGATTTGCATGCATGAAGCCCTGGTTAGATTCCAGCACTTCAAAATGTTTCCCAATCCCAGCACCACCATCTGGGTGAGGCCAAAAGAAAGAAGCAAGTTCAAGGGCCAGGGATAGGGCTTAAGTGTCAGAGCACAAGCCATGCACAGGAATCCAGGGTTCAATCAAGCAGGCCTCCATCCTACTGTCCTCCCAGCACCGCTGTCATCTGATGACCCCTACACCCCACTGAACAGCCTCCAAAAGAGTTTGTAGAAGATTCGTTCCTACACTTAAGAAAAAAAAAAATTTTTTTTGGCTTTTTGGGGTCACACCTGGTAATGCTCAGGGGTTACTCCTGGCTTTGCACTCAGGAATTACTCCTGGAGGTGCTTGGGGGACTCTATGGGATGCCGGAGATCAAGCCCAGTCAGCCATGTGTAAGGCAAACACCCTACCCACTGTACTATCACTATGGCCCCACTCAAGAAATTTTACATCGAGCAGACTCAACAGACTCACTCTCCTTTCATTAAGTACCAACCACAGAGAAATCCCCCAAATAATTAGGATCATAGTACAGGATATCACTATCATTAAAGCTAAATAATATGATAAAGATAGTAAGTCTTGTAGTAATTTAGGGAAGAGATGATGATAAACTACAGCAGTAGGTCTCAGCTGGGGGTAGGGGCATTTTGTGCTCTTAGGGGATATTTAGCAGTTTTAGGAAACTAAATCAGAGCTGAGGGTTTGAGGGTGCCACTGATTAACATATAGAAGGCAGAGTCCAGGCCTGCTGTTCAACACCCCACAAATCATTTATACTGTTCCAACAGTGAATAGTATCACTAGTGAGAAACCCCAGGCTAGAGTAATCAGGAAATGAGTCCATTATGATACTGACGCCATAGAGTTGTAATCTTGAAAGTAAGAAAGGTAGAACAGAAGGAAAAGCTTAAGGGAAGAAGGGGCTTATGCTGGAACTGGGTGATAGGGACACTGGGAAAGGTTTAACAGTAAA
>JAJIBD010026017.1:0-23194 GCA_021461705.1 Cryptotis parvus | reverse complement strand
GAACCACTACCTATCTTGCATGAGGTACCAGTGAACCTTAGTTCCTACATCCTTGCTACCCACCCAAACTCTGCAAACAGACCAGACACCTACTAACTGTACTATCTAGTCACCCAAGAGCCCCACATTTACAACCTACAATAGTCATAATGGTAAAGCAGCATAGAAGTTCCATCAAGCTCTGTGAGTGAAGTCACTAGTCCAGATGAGCCAAGCAATACCAATGGGTTATATAACCTCTCTGATAAGGAATTTCGGAAAGAAATGTTAAGGGTTCATAAGGAATTCAAAGAAGCAATGGAATACAAACTCAATAAAATACAAGAGGACATGATAGAAGAAGTGAGGAAAATGCAAATGGAAATGACAGATATTAAAAATGAGGTAAATGAAATGAAAAAAAACACAGTGGAAGGCCATCATAGCAGAATAATAGCTACTGAAGAAAGAATTAGTGATCTCGAAGGCGTGTTCCAAGATTCTCTACACAACACCAGAAGATAGAAAAAAGACTCACAATTACCGAACAGACAACAAGAGATAATCGGGATGAAGCCAGAAGAAACAACATATGGATCATTGGGGTCCCAGAAGGGCAGAAGAAAACCCTGATGAAGAAGAAACTGTCAAAGCCATCATTGCTGAGAAGTTCCCGGAACTAAAAAAAGCTTGCCTCAAGATCCAGGAGGCCCGTAGGATACCTGCTAAAAGAAACCCCAACAAGAATACTCCAAGACACATCTTAATTAAAATGACAAAAACTATAGATAGAGATAGAATACTGAAAGCAGCAAGATCAAAGAAGGAAATCACATACAAAGGAACATCTCTAAGATTTACAGCAGACTTCTCTGATGAAACACTCCGAGCCAGAAAACAATGGTGGGATATTGTGAAAAGGCTCAATGAACTGCAGGCCTCACCAAGAATTCTTTACCCAGCCAGACTCACATTCAGATATGAAGGAAAGATACACAACTTCATGGATAAGCAACAACTCAGGAACTTCATGGACTCAAAACCAACTTTAAAGAAGGACTGAAGGGTCTACTGTAACTGACCAAACCCATAAGCACAACAAGCACAAACAGAAAGATGGCACAAAATCCATTGACAATAATCTCTCTCAATGTCAATGGTCTAAATGCACCAATTAAGAGACACAGAGTAACAAAATGGATTAAAAAATTGGACCCAACATTCTGCTGTCTACAAAGAAACACATCTGAATAATCAGAACAAACACAGACTCAAAGTCAAAGGTTGGAAGACCATTCTCCATGCAAACAACTCCTCCAAAAAAGGCTGGTGTGGCCATATTAGTATCAGATAATATAGACTTCCAGGCTGAAAAAGGTTAGAAGGGACAACGAAGGCCATTTCTTATTACTTAAGGGGGTATGTACACCAGGAAGAAATTACACTACTAAACATATATGCACCCAACGAGGGGCCAGCAAAATACATAAAACAACTGCTAAGAGACCTCAAAGAAGACATTAACAGTAGCACAATAATAGTTGGAGACTTCAACACTGCTCTATCAGCGATGGATAGATCAACAAGACTGAAACTCACCAAGGAAATATTGGCCCTGAAGGAAGAAATGGAAGAAAGAGAGCTAGTGGATATATACAGGGCTTTTCATGCCAAAAAAGCTGAATACACATTTTTCTCTAGTGCACATGGAACATTCTCCAAGATAGACCACATGCTGAGCCACAAAGCATACCTCAATAAAATTAAAAAGATAGAAATTGTGTCAGCTATCTTTTCAGACCATGATGCACTGAAAATGGAAGTTAACCGTACACAGAAACAGGGAGTCAAACCAAACACCTGGAAACTGAACAGCTCACTCCTGAACAACAAATGGGTCATAGAAGAAATCAAACAGGAAATCCAAAGATTTCTGGAAACAAATGAAAATGAAGACACCAACTATAAGAACTTGTGGGACACGGCAAAAGCCGTGTTAAGAGGAAGTTTATAGCTCTGCAAGCATTCATCAGGAAACAAGAAAGGGCCCACATAAATAACCTGACTACACAGCTGAAGACATTAGAAAAGACCAACAAAAGGAGCCCAACCCAGGCAGAAAAAAGGAAATAATAAAACTTAGAGAGGAAATCAATGAGTTGGAAACCAAAAAAAAACAATCCAAAAGATTAATGAAACCAAGAGCTGGTTTTTGAAAAAATAAACAAGATTGACAAACCATTGGCAAGACTTGTAAGGACAGGGAAAGAGAACCCAAATAAACAGAATCAGAAATAAAAAGGGTGACATCACAACAGAAACCACAGAAATCAAAAGATCATCAGAGATTACTTTGAGAGCCTGTATGCCGTGAAACATGAGAATCTAGAAGAAATGGATCAATTCCTGAAGTCCTATAACCTCCCACGGCTGAAACAAGAAGACCTCCAATACCTGAATAAGCCTATCACCATTGAGGAAATAGAAACAGTAATTAAAAGTCTTCCCAAACACAAAAGCCCAGGTCAGGCGGATTCCCTAGTGAACTCTACCAAACCTTTAAGGAGGACCTACTGCCAGTCCTTTTCAAGCTCTTCCAGGAAATAGAAGAAACAGAAACACTCCCAAACAGCTTCTACGAGGCACATATCACCCTGATACCCAAAGCAGGGAGAGACAACACAAAGAAAGAAAACTACAGACCAATATCCCTGATGAACACGGATGCTAAGATCTTCAACAAAATACTAGCAAACAGAATCCAAAGACTCATCAAGAAGATTATACATCATGACCAAGTAGGATTCATCCCGGGAATGCAAGGATGGTTCAACATTCGCAAGTCAATCAACATAATACATCATATCAATAAAGAGAAAAAATAAAAACCATATGATCCTATCAATAGACGCAGAGAAAGCATTTGACAAGATCCAGCACCCGTTCATGATTAAAACCCTCCAGAAAAATGGGAATTGAAGGGACTTTCCTCAAGATAGTTACAGCCATCTACCAAAAGCCCACAGCGAGCATCATTCTCAATGGGGGAAAAGTTGAAAGCCTTCCCCCTGAGATCAGGGACAAGACAAGGTTGCCCACTCTCACCTCTTTTATTCAATATAGTACTGGAAGTACTTGCCATAGCAATCAGAGAAGAAAAGGACATCAAGGGCATCCAGATAGGCAAGGAAGAAGTCAAGCTATCATTATTTGCAGATGACATGATATTATACCTAGAGAACCCTAAACTCTCTACCAAAAAACTCCTAGAAACAATAGACGCATATAGTAGAGTGGCAGGATACAAAATCAACACCCAAAAAGTCGGTGGCTTTCCTATATACAAATAACGAAAGAGAAGAAAGGGATATTAAGGAAACAATTCCATTCACAATTGTGCCACAGAAAATCAAATACCTAGGAATCAACTTACCCAAGTGTGTAAAGGACCTGTACAAAGAAAACTACAAGACACTGCTCCAAGAGATAAAAGAGGACACAAGGAAATGGAAACACATTCCCTGCTCATGGATGGGGAGGAATCAACATTGTCAAAATGGTAATACTCCCTAGAGCTCTATACAGATTCAATGCAGTCCCTATGAGGATACCCATGACATTCTTCAAAGAAATTGACCAAACAATCCTGAAATTTGTATGGAGCGATAAACCCCCCAAGGATAGCTAAAGCAATCCTCGGGAAAAAAGAAGATGGGAGGCATCACCTTGCCCAACTTCAAACTGTACTACAAGGCAGTAGTAATTAAAACAGCATGGTATTGGAATAAAAAACAGACCCGTGGACCTATGGAATAGAATTGAGTATCCTGACACCCAACCTCAAACACATGATCATTTAATCTTTGATAAAGGTGCAACGAGTCTAAAATGGAGTAAGGAAAGCCTCTTCAATAAGTGGTGTTGGGGAAAACTGGGCAGCGACATGTAAAAAAATGAATTTGGACCTGTGTCTAACACCATGCACAAAAATCAGATCAAAGTGGATTAAAGATCTCAATATCAGACTTGAATCCATAAAGTACATTGAAGAAAATATAGGAAAAACCCTCCATGACATTGAAGCTAAAGGCATCTTCAAAGGTGAAACATCTCTAACAAAGCAACTAGAAGAAAAGATAAATATATGGGACTACATGAAACTAAAAAGCTTCTGCACCTCAAAAGAAACAGTGACTAAGATACAAAAGCAGTCCACAGAATGGGAAAGAATATTCACCCAATACTCATCTGATAAGGGGTTAATATCCAGGATATATCAGGCACTGGTAGAACTTTACAAGAAGAAAACAAACAACCCCATCAAAAAATGGGGAGAAGAAATGAACAGAAACTTCAGCAAGGAAGAAATTCGAATGGCCAAAAAACATATGAAAAAATGCTCATCATCACTAATCATCAGAGAGATGCAAATCAAAACAACAATGAGATACCATTTTACACCACAGAGACTGGCACATATTCAAAAGAACAAGAACAACAAGTGCTGGCGTGGGTGTGGGGAAAAGGGGACACTCATCCATTGTTGGTGGGAATGCCGGCTGGTACAGCCTTTCTGGAAAACAATATGGACATTCCTCCAAAGACTAGAAATTGAACTCCCATTTGACCCAGCCATACCACTCCTGGGAATCTACTCTGGGAAGCCAAAAATCGCATGCGCAAACACCATCCCTACTTTTTATGTTCATAGCAGCATTATTCACAATAGCCAGAATCTGGAAGCAACCCGAGTGCCCGAAAATAGATGACTGGATAAAAAAGCTTTGGTACATCTACACAATGGAATACTATGCAGCTGTTAGGAAAAATGAAGTTATAAAATTTGCCTACAAATGGATGGACATGGAGAAGATTATGTTGAGCGAAATTAGCCAGAAGGAGAGAGACAGTTACAGAATGACTGCATTTATCTGCATAACATAAATATATAGGTACATATTATGATACCAATATCCAAGGTCAAGTGAAACATACATCAGGAGGTCCTGTCAAAGGTGGAAATTATCACAAACGTGTGGGAGTCAGAGGCTAGGTAAGACAGAAAATGGAACAGTGTGCTAACAATTGTGAGGGTACTAATGCCAACCTAGAACTGAGCATTAAATAGAGGCAAAAGGATACACATGACAACCCTTTAATGTATGTTCTGTAATCCATAGTCTGGAGGAGGAAGGGAAAGAGAAGAAGAGAGAAATGGAAAGAAATAAAGAACCTGCCATGGAGGAGGGCTGGGGGAGGGGGGAGGGAACCGGGGGCGTTGGTGGTGGGAGATGGGCACTGGTGGCGGGATGGGTGCTGCTACACTGTATGACCAAAACCCAAATATGAACTTTTTAATTGTATATCTTTGTAATTGTAAAAATAAAAAAAATTAAAAAAAAAAAAAAAAGCTGAAAAAAAAATCAAGAAAAAAAAAAAAAAAAAAGAAAATCATGCTAGCTGAGTTGGTTCTTTTTTTCGTATGGAAACCCACACATCATCTTATCTCATATTGACAAGAATTTGGATATATCAAGTATATATATATATATAACATATATGTGTTATATATTTAATATATATTATAACATATATATTTGTTTAATATAATCTCAGGTATATATATGTATGTGTGTATACATATATATATCTGAGATTATGTATAATCTCAGGTATGTGTGTGTGTATACATATATATACCTGAGATATATATATACAGGTATATATATGTATACACACACATATATATGTATACAAACACATACTATATATACCTGAGATGCAATGCCTCCACCAATTAAATTTAGTTTCTATTTGGAAAAAGGGATGGGTTGACTGGGTGTTAACACACTAATAATATCTAGTGCAATCAAGAATAAAACATGGTTGCTATCTTCAAATAATTTTCAGTCTAGTAAAAGAAAAAAGTAAATGAAGAATTCCAAACTTATATTCATTTATGTTTATTTTTATTAATTAAAGGCAGAGACTTTGCTACTATTATTTTGGATCTTTGTTCATTTAATTTTTTCTATCATTGGCTTAACCAATTTACTTATGTGTCCTCTTGTCCTACAAATTATTCCAATTCAGGAGTATAAAGGAGAATCAACTGTGGTGCTAACTATAAAGGCTTATGACCTAGTAGAAAATTGTAGGTTAAAAATATAGTTATTGCAGGATAATTATTACAACATAAATTATTTCAACAATAAGACAGGGTGTTATTGTTTGTATTTTTCATCCCTCCCAACTAGTATGTTGAAGTCTTAGCCTCAAATACTTGAGAAGTTGACCTAATTTGGCAGTACATCTTTACAAAAGTCCTTACAAAGGTGGTCAAATTAAGTACTTTTTAAGACAGACACTAATCATTTATGATCATATATCATCCTGATATAAAAGAGAAATTTGAACATGATCATATATGAACATAAAATTTGAAATTTGAACATGATCATAGCGGTGAATATTGTGAGATGAGATAGGAAGAAGACAGCATTTGCAATGTTAATAAGTAAAGAAGCCTGAGACACACCAATCCTTCGGAGACCTCTAAGGGAACCAAAGTCTTAACACCTAGAATGCGAGAAATGTGTTTTTGTTGCTTAAGCCTCCTGGATGTAGTAGGTTGTCTTCAAAGTCCTAGCAATCCAATATAGAGTGGTAAATCCTCTATAAGTGAAAATGTTTTAGAAAAGCTTCCTGGAAATATTTGAAGGTGGAGTTGTAGAATAAGTAGACACTCACTAGGAAGATACCCAAAAGGAATAACAATAGAAGTTTGAATCCAAAATAGTGCAATTATTCACAAGTGTGGTAAAACCATGGCATACCACTGAAAAAATCACTATAGTAAGAACATAGTTTTGAAATAAAATGTCTTAAGAGAAGACATTATAGCTGCAGAATGCCCATATTTAAAAAATAAATGTCATGTCATAAGTCTCTTTATAATAAATGAATATAAAGTAGAAAAGTCTCTGTATGTAGTTTTATATCAGATTTGAGTCTAATTTCTCTGACTTAGCATTAAATAAACCATCTTCATTAGCTCACATTGATACTTAAATGAAATTTCACCTCTAATCTTGACATTACCTTGGGCTCTTGCAGGTATACCATACCATGTTGAACAAATAATTACAACAAAAATCTGGGCTTATGTCCTCAGTAATGCAATGATATGATATGACTTGCCATACCTTAGTGAAATCAAGTGTATAAACCTTCTAATCAAAATATATTCTGTGGATTGATTTGGGCCACTTTCGAGAGCTGTGCTTTTACTTCGTAACCTGAAATCACTTAAATATGGAAGATTACATTAGGATAGGTTGATAGATGAATGTTGCAATTATATCTCTTCAAATGCTTGTGATGTTTTAGACATTCTAAATTTAAGATTTCCATCTGACTTAATATTTCATACTCAATTTAATTAAATCAAGAGCATGGAAGAAGTACTGGCAGAACAGCATATCGAGGCCCTGCATAATCAAATGCAATGAATGAAAAGCTGTAGTGTGTTTTAAAATAAGCGTTTTAAATTAAAGAAGCTCCCTCTTGCTCAACAAGATTCATCTAAATCAAATTTGATGATAGTACTTCATATCTTCAATAAATGAGTATAAATAAGCAATCAATTTGTAGTGCTTGAAACATGGAATACAATTAACCTAGCATAACCTTCACTATAATTGTCACACCTTGAATCAAGGTTATCAAAAAGTCATTATTTGTAAGAGAAGACAATTATTCCTTGTTAACTTTGTTTTGTTTGAATTCCACATGAATAATTCAACTTTATAGACATTAAAATTTAAAAACAATAAAATAATATTCTATAAGTACCTATTGTTCAAATAGATATTGAGTGTATCATAGATAAGAAAAACTTAAATAACATAACAGTTGAATTCCATCCATTGTGAGGCTTTAATAAATTCTTCACTAATAGGGTACTTTTGTTTTCTCTGTAAAATAAAAATATGAGAAAAAGATACCCATCACCCAATGAAGCACTTTTAGGTTAAAGCAATAATATTCCAGTACACTTAATGCACACTAAGACATTATAAAAATGACAATAATATGACTTGATATACTATATAGGCCTTCTTGTACTTATTTTGTATATAATTAAGTATACTTACCATTTTCTGCAAATTTATTATTAATGTCATGAAATAAGCTTACACTTATTTATGCATATTTATGCCTAAACTCACTAAATTCCACCAGATTACTGGCTATGTTTCATGTTTCCTATTCATAGCTTACCCAGAATAATAATTTCAGGAACTTTCATTAAAAACATGTGTATTTCACAATGTTCACAGATAGATATAGGTGCAAATGAGACAGATATTTTGAAAGTACTACTAGTATTATCTACTGAAGTAAGGGATTATAAATAAATGACTGACAAGGTAAATTTATGATTAGCAGCTTTGTTTTTAATGATTATATAGAAAAGTGTGCACTAGTGACAAACCCAATAATTGTTTTAAGAATAATTAAATCAGCTACTCTAGTGAAGGAAAATTACATTAGCATTTATTGAATTCCTACTCAGTAGATATTTAATATTTGTAATCTAAGTTTATTTTCCATCTCTCTTCATTTTGTTTCTTCTCAGAAATATTGGCAAGTAGCTGATATAAGGAAATATTTAGCATAGATTCCTAAACAGTAGTTTGAAAATAAGCTGCAATTTTTTTTGCTTAGTTCTAGCTTAGTGTGTATCCATGGATGGAGATAAAAAGGGCTAGATCAAAACTCTTCAATAAAAAAATGCAAACCATCCTAGTAATTTAAAAAATTTTAAGTAACTTCAACAAAATAGTAAAAATGAAATAATGAAGCAATGAAATTAATGTAACAGTGTACTTTATCACAACATGGTAAAAAAAATCACTATTTTAATATGTAGTCTAAATTTATTAGCAAGATGTTTTACCTCTTTTGTACTTCTGCAAATACCAGTGTAAATTTTATGCTTAAATCCTCTCAGATTCATCTTATTTCCAAGTGCTCTCGGTTTGGTTCATCTCGTTTCAAGTGCTCAGTAGGTTGATGGCTGATGCACAATAGATTGAACAGCACAGTGTCAACAATCAGTCAACAGGAGAAAGTAATGAAATTAGAGTCTAAATTCAGGTCTGGGTTGACTGACAAAAGCAAATTGGAAATGTTTCTCCAGCAAATCCTGAAGTTCATTTCAGCTTTGAAACAACAAAACTGGAAAACCTGGGTTTAAACAACCCCGGGACAGGTTGCCCAAGCTTCCAGATGGATCACATTCTTGAGACCTGTCATGATTTCTTTTTTGCCTTACAACTAAATCTACAATATTTATAAGATGAGAACAGGACTTGTGTACTGACTCACCAGTCACAATGATCTGAAGGTAGGATGACCTATCACTGAATATTCAATTGGGGTAATTCTGAGAGAGGCAGGAGGTGTTGTTAACATCCATGCTTGGAACAACTATAATACTCAGGCTATACTAGTATTAGACTGACCTTAGTAATAAACCAAGACACATGGTCACTCTACCTTTATTCAGAGTCTCCCCTTCATGTAGGAAGTAGGATTATTGCCTATAGGCATTCTCCTGAATATGTGTAGCTCAGTAAAAGGGAACTAGCTCCCCCTTTAGCATTCCTTCAGCTCTCATCCTAAGAGCATTATAGTCATTTACTCCAATAGCTAATAGCAGTACTTTGATGAAGTTTGCAAGCTTCCTGTTTTCGCAGTTTTGTACTGAAGCTCATGCTTAAATTGGAGTTTAATGAAAAATAGCCACTGTCACCTAATTGAAGTTTCTTCTCTGTGGATCTCCCAAGTAAACAAAGCTACACAGATGATAGTCAAGTGTCTTCTTTCCCTTTCTCCCTCCCTCCCTCCCTCCCTTCCTTCCTTCCTTCCTTCCTTCCTTTCTTCCTCCTTCCGTCCTCCCTCCCTCCTTCCTTTCCTCCCTCCCTCATTTCCTTCCTTCATTCCTTCCTTCCTTCCTTCATTCCTTTCTTCCTTCCTTCCTTCCTCCTTCCTTCCTCCTTCCGTCCTCTCTCCCTCCTTCTTTTCCTCCCTCCCTCCTTTCCTCCCCTTCCTTCCTTCCTTCCTTCCTTCCTCCTTCCGTCCTCCCTCCCTCCCTCCTTCCTTCCCTCCCTCCCTCTTCCTTCCCTTCCTCCTTCCCTCCCTCCCTCCCTCCCTCCCCTCCCTCCCTCCCTCCCTTCCTTCCTTCCTTCCTTCCTTCCTTCCTTCCTTCCTTCCCTTTTCTCTTCTCTCTTTCTCTTATTTTTTCCCGTATTTTCCTGCTCTATTAGAAGTAGAACCACCAGCAGTCACAGCTGAGAGAAATATTTCACTGGAAGTAACAGATGGCTCAAAGCCACCTTCATTTCTAAGTGAGGAGAATGCCCCTGGCCTGGAAAATTGAAGATTTCGAAGTAATTTTGCTTGACTCTTTAATCCATTCAAACACAGACTCCAAAATGGAAGATTAAAGGATTTTGCTTTTGCTACTGAGTACATTTAGTTCAGAAAGGTAAAAGATACAGAGTTAATATGACTGGAGGGAACAATAGAATGAATGAACAGAGGAATTTACCATTATTGTCTACTGGACAGTTAAGCGAAATATCCAAACAAGGGGAGTGGGGGATTAGTGGGCATTGTTATTGCTAAGAGTGGAATATTTTAAATTGAAGACATTATGTCACCATCTGAGGACTTTTTATTTAAAAAGTAAAATAGAAACAGAGGAAAAGGGTAAAAAGCAAGATTTAGAGATTGGTCAGTATGAGCATTGTAGCAAAGGCAATGGAAGCACAATTGAGAATCTGCTGTGTGACAGGGAGTAACCTGATTTAGACTCCAGGATTAATAGCTTTCTGCATTCTGAATTGTGGTCTTGTTTATACCCAGTTTACCTGTAGTTTCAACAGGCACTTCTTCATGGTCCTCAACTCAACAAGCAAACATTGTTTTTTATTTTCACAAATGTGTTTTTGAACATCATGATATCAATATGTTTTCTGTGTGTCATTATGCTTTTTATTTTTTCTTTCATTCTTTTTTTGTTTGGGAGGTCACAGCAAATGGTATTCAGGGATTAATATTGGCTCTGTGCTCCCTCTTGTATCACTTGTGGTAGGATCCTGGGGCCATACTGGTGCCAGAGATTGAACCTGGGTCAGTTGCATATAAGGCAAGCACCTTGTCATTGTGTTTTTGTTTTAAGTCTCTTACTCTGCCCAGCTTAGCAATGACAAAATGTGTCCAGGGAAAAAGAGAATGTCAGCTTTTCTCATACATTTTTTTTCTTCTCAGAACATTTATCTGCAAATCATTCCTTCTTGGATTATCTAATTTTTTTCAAATTATTATATCTTAGTACTTTTCCACTTTTCATTGACATTATCTTAGGGAGAGTTGATCTAATTTAAACTAATGATTTCATATTGAACTAATCTGTAACTTTTTAAAATGTTAATTATACTTTTGCATTTATTTCATTTTTATATTTATTTTACTTGATGAAAATGTATCAAAACATCAAATAATATATTGCATATCTGCCACATAAAATAACAACTTGAAGCTAGGGCACCTCTTACTTGAAACTAAATTTTTAATAGATAACTACAATAGTCATGCTGAAAACCAAATGATAGGAGGAAAGAAATAAACATGAGGTCATATTACCGGCAAAACTTTAATAGAAACCAAAGGGAAAGATACTGGAAAACATGTTCTACAATGTCAGTGTGGGAGTATAGAGGAGAAAGAGAACCATTAATAGCTTGCTTATTTTTAGAAAATATCTTATTCATTCTAAAAAATATAACCATTTATCAGGTAGCACTCTAATCTCTTAGTGTAAATTGGTAAAAGGAAATGCTTATTGAGAGGCAGATGCTATTAATCATTTTATGTCGCTGAAAACTTTAAAATAATGTATAAAAACAGATTTGCCCCTTTTTCCTTAGCTATTTTAAGTCAAAGATACATAAATTATATGTGAGAGAGTACAATATGTAGTATGATGAAAGATAAGTTATGAGATCGAATAAATGAAGGAAAAGCGAATAAGCATGACCTTTAGACTTTGTTTGGGTTACCAACATCACTTGCATCACTTGTCTTCCCCTTGTTCATCAATTTTTCTCGAGCGGGCACCAGTAACATCTCCATATGTCCTGTCACATCCTAGTGTAGCCCAAGGGCATCTGCTCACTCCAGGAACATGAAGAGCCTCAAACCATTCCTTCAGGTAATGGGAATGAGGTATATGATTGTTACTGGTTTTTGCATATCAAATATGACATGGGTAGCTTGCCAGACTCTGCCTTGCAGGGGTTACCAACATATAGCAAACATTTACTATGCTTTACTACAACAAATAAACCAGCGATTGATCCTTTAACTTACAAAAAACTAGTACAAGATAAAGTAGAAATCCAAAGGGGCAGTGGAGGAATGAGAAGGAATGTTGGAGTCATATAGGGTTTTAATTCCCAGGTTCTATTAGTCAGGGCTCACAGACATTGGGCAGAGCTGCTACTGACTCTCCCTGTGCCCAGCCACTCATGAGGTTCCGGGAGGGATGACGGGTTCTAGACCTGGCCCGCCACCCCAGCAGAGCCTCGCAACAAGCCAGATGACCCCACACTCCATGAGGGCCTCCATTTTCCACATTGGACTTCCCTCTCATCAGAACTCCACCCGGCAGACCAGTCTATCACAGCACGGCTCATCGAGATCCACCCTGCAGCAGTCTTTTTTTTTAAATCCAGCCCAGGCATGCTGATCCAGAGACTCACAGACATGAGGCATAGCTGCTACTGACTCTCCCTGTGCCCAGCCGCTCACGAGGTGCCCAGGAGGGATGGCGGGTTCTAGCTGTGGCCCACCACCCTAGCAGAGCCTCTCAACAAGCTAGCCGACCCCCCACACCATGAGAACCTCCATTTTCCACATCCGGACTTCCCTCTCATCAGAACTCCACCCAGCAGACCAGCCTATCACAGCCCGGCTTTCGGGGCCGCTTGCGGCAGCGCAGTTCATCAATAAATGCTGGATTTAGAGATGACTACAAGTCTATGCTATCCACCGGCAGAGCCTGGCAAGCTACCTGTGTCATATTTGATATGCCAAATACCAGTAACAATTATAGACCTCATTCCCATGACCTGATGGAATGGTTTGAGGCTCTTTATGTTCCTGGATCAAGCTGGTGCCCTCGGGCTCTACTAGCATGAGACAGGACATATGGAGATGTTACTGGTGCCCACTTGAGCAAATTGATGATGAGCGGGAAGACAGTGATACAGTGATTAGTCAGGGCTTAAATCTCCATATACCATTACTTCTTAGCTATGAGGTCTAGTCATGTTGCCCAAGTCTCTGCCTCTCTAGTTGAAAGATGAGGATGATAATTAATACCAAGCATGTTAGAAATTTCACAGCAAAGTAACAGACATTAAAAGAAAAGGTTTCACTTAATAACTGGTGCTTTGGAGCCTGGAGCAATAGTGCAGGAGGTAGGCACTTGCCTTGCACATGGCTGACCTAAGTTTGATTTCTGACATCCCATATGGTCCACCGAGCACAATCATAAATGATGCTTGACCGTAGAGCTAGGACTAAGTCATGAGCACCACCAGCTGTGGCCCCAAAAAAAACAAAACATGTGTTGTTCTTTTTTTAGATCTCTCTTCCTTAAAACCTCCAGGATAATAGTATATACCTAATTACCTATTGTCATATAATGATTTATGTGAAAGACATATTTGGGATAATTTCATTAAAATAATTCTTATTAATCATCCAAATAATAATATTTTTTTTTGCTTTTGTGGGTTACACTGAGCAATGCTCAGGGATTGCTCCTGTCTCTGCACTCAGGAATGACTCCTGGCGGTGCTCAGGGGACCATACGGTGGTATGCTGGAGACTGAACCTGGGTCAGCCATGTGCAAATGCCCAACCTGCTGTGCAATCGTTCAAGACCCAGCAATTTCTTATAGGAAGATTAAACAATGAAAAGACATAAGGTGGAGAAATAAGGAAATCAAATAAAGGTTAGCTTTTGCAATTGTGGTTTGTATTCCACTTACTATTTAAATACAATGAAATTTTAGGGTAGACTTAGTTATGTGTCATCAGTGATTAGGAACCCAAGACTAATTTGTGGTACAAATTAATTTGCTGTATTAATTCAGGTGTTCTTTATAGCACCAAAATTTAATGATTATTTATAAACAAAATTTTTTCACTGACCCTATTGCCACAGTCCATCACCTTCTTTATGTCTTCAACTTATCGCTCCACAGCACACAGCTTTAATCACCCTCTCCCATTAAACATCCTCAGTTCTTAGCTTTCTCGATAAAACAACAACTTTCTCATTATCACTCCTTTTCTCTTAAGAGAAAAACTGTTTCTCTGTGCTTACTTTCCACTCATTCTCTTAAGCTTCATTCCGGTTAGGCTCCTTTGCACATTTGTTCTCTTAATTTTTCTGTATGAAAGACACCAAATCTAGTTGTCAACTCCACATTTCCATCTCAGCAGCATATAATGCAGGTGGTAATTTATCAACTTTTTGATTTAAAAAAACATCTTTAATTGGCTACAGGGAAGTATAATTGTTGGACTTCAAAAGCTGCTGCTTTTGAGAGCATGTTCTAGGATTTTATCCATACTTGCCTTCTTGATGATCACATTCAGACAAATATGACTTTCTATAATATTTTATCCAGCTTAAGATTATATGACGAGTGGGGTTGGAGTGACAACACAGCGGGTAGGGCGTTTGCCTTGCATGTGGCCGACCGGGTTCTATCTCCGGCATCCCAGATGGTCCCCTGAGTACCGCCAGAAGTAATTCCTGATTGCAGAGCCAGGAGTAATCCCTGAGCATTGCAGGGTGTGACTCCCCAAAAAAGATTATACGACAGGTGGTATGCATGAGAACATGTTCTAGGTTGTTATCCATACCTCTTGATATCACATTCAGACAAATATTATTAACTCTATAATATTTTATCCAGTTTAAGATTATATGACAGGGTGAAAAATAGTCCCTAAAGTTAGGTTCTAATTCTTGGAATCCATAAATGTGATTGACATTACAAAAGGACTTTGCAAATGCGAGTAAGTTTGGAGTCTCTATATGGGAAGATTGTCTAGCATATTCAAGTGACACTTAAACATAATCATACTTATCCCTTATGAGGAGAGCAGTCAGGAAAGATTTGAGTATAGAGGTAGAATGCATGTGATGACTGAAGCAATATGATGTACTTCTTGCTTTAAAGAAATATAAGAATCACAGCTTTAAAGTTGGAATATAGAAAGAAATGAATTCTCCTGTAGAGTATCTGAAGTAGGTTTGCTTTGGTTTTAACCGGTTACAAAGGTCTTCTGACCTTTGCAGGACACCTAAAAGCCTAAAAGCCTCTGCATCTACCCTGGATTGCCTCCCTGCGAATCACTTTGTAGATAAGGGGATAGTTTAATGTGGCAGTTTATCTGACCATGTATTCTGTACTGGCTGGTATAAATATTCTCTCATGCTACCACAATCGTCATGGGACTAGCTACATCTTACCAGCATATTTGCCTGGCCACGTTGGATCTCTAAGTAATTAGACCAGAGAGAAATGCTGTCTGCCTCCAAGCAAGCAAGCATGGCTCCCTGATAACTCAAAGGCAACTAAAATACAAAACTACCGTGAAGTAGACAAGACTCTTGTGAAGGCTTGGAGAAATATTTAACTGGCATTAGTATTAGTCTTTAGTACAGAGACATGCCATCTCAGAAACCCCTTCTTTACCCTATAAAGGCATTTCCAGGCAGATCTTGGCTCAAAACATTAGCATATAATAGGGTGTAGGTGAGGTGCTGGGAGAAATTTCTAAGGGCTTTTGACCCTTCCTGCTTCCCATAATAGTGGGAGGTCTGAGTTGCAGGGGTATAAAACCAGCCAGGGCGGAGCGATAGCCCAGCGGGTAGGGCGTTTGCCTTGCATGCGGCCGGCCCGTGCCGGCCCCGGGTTCGATCCCCCGCATCCCATATGGTCCCCCGAGCACCGCCAGGAGTGATTCCTGAGTGCAGAGCCAGGAGAAACCCTGAGCATTGCTGAGTGTGACACAAAAAGCAAAAAAAAAAAAAAAAAAACAGCCTGCTTCTTCTCTCTCTCTCTCTCTCTCTCTCTCTCTCTCTCTCTCTCTCTCTCTCTCTCTCTCTCCGCTCTGGGCTCTCTTTTGGGGCTTGCACTCTTCTTGGGTGTCTTGTCTTTGTCTTCTTTTTACAGGGCCTTAACACGTGGTGGCCGCCGTCTTGGTCTACCCGTGACTGGGGTTCTAGCTAGGAATCCTAAGCACAGGATTTTTTTCTATTGCTGATTTGTATGCCTGAACCTGTGATAAGTAAAGCATTTTAAAACCTGCGCTGAATTCCTGAGTTTTCATCCATTCCCTGCCAGCTTCAGAGGTAAAAGGGAACTCACTTCCCTGCACTGTTGGGGACCCCAGCAGCATTCCCTGACACTCAGAACCATGAGTATAAATTTGTGTGAGTATGAATTTCTGTTGTGCTACTCCAAGTTTATGGTAAATTATTACCTTCACCATAGGAAGCCAGTTATTCTTTATAATTTAATGTAGCTGAGATTTGGACACATCTCATTGTCATAGAACCTTAGAAATGCTGTCAACTAGGCAGAAGTTGTGACCAGATTGGAATAGTTCATTAACATTACATAGATTTATATTATTATGCAACCAACATCCAGGAATCTTTTCATCTTGCAAAATTGAAACTGTATCTCCACTACAGAAGTCTCTATTGTCTCCTCTAGGCCTCAGGAAACCATCTTTCTAAGTTACATTCCTACAATTTGACTACTCTCAGTATTGCATAGAAGGCAATGTACTTTTGCATTTTTGTGACAGACTTATTTCACTTATCCATTGCGTATGCCAGGATTTCTTTCCTCCTAAAGACCCCTTTTTATTTTATACTATACTGTCTTATATTCTAATACAATATATGACATATATTATATGTATATAATACATAATTATGTTATGCTATTATACTGTATTATATTATATAATATATTCTATGCTATAGACACTATAATATATAACATGCATGCTATAATAGTCTATAATATGACTACATGCTATGTTTATTCTACTTTCTATATATGGCATTTTGTTTACACATCTAATAACGAATATTTTGGTTATTCTTCTCATGGTTTTTCATCATGATTGGAGTACAATTTTAAATTCTTTTTTTAAACTTTTTTATTTTTTTTATTTTATTTTATTTTTTTTTAACATTTTATTATACCACCGTGAGATATACAATTACAACGTTGTTCACGCTTGGAGGTTTCGGTCACACAGTGTTCCAGCACCCCGCCCTCCACCAGTGCCCATCACCCACCACCCATGTCCCCAATTCCCTCCCCCTCCCCGTCCTGCCTAAATGGCAGGTTCTTTATCTCCTCTCTCTCTCCCTCTCTCTCTCCTCCTTCTCCTACACATTGTGGGTTGCACTACGTACACTTAGAAGCCATCATTTGCATTTTTTGTCTGTATTTAATGCTCAGTTCTATGTTGGTATCAGACCTTTTGACATTTATTCACACATGTTCCCTTCTCTATCTTACCTAACCTCTGACTCCCACGCGCTTGTGGCAATTACCACCTTTGGTAAGATCACCTGGTATATTTATGTCATGCAAATAAATGCAGTCATTCCATGTCTCTCTCTTTCCTTCTGACTAATTTCACTCAACATGATTCTTTCCATGTCCATCCATTTATAGGCAAATTTCATAACTTCATTTTCCCTGACAGCTGCATAGTATTCCATTGTGTAGATGTACCACAGTTTCTTTATCCAGTCATCAGTTCTCGGGCATACTGGTTGTTTCCAGGTTCTGGCTATTGTGAATAGTGCTGCTATGAAAATAAAAAGTGCGGATTGTGTTTCCGCTGTGTGTTTTTGGCTTCCCAGGGTATATTCCCAGGAGTGGTATGGCTGGGTCAAAGGGGAGCTCAATTTCTAGTCTTTGGAGGAATGTCCATATTGTTTTCCAGAAAGGTTGTACAAGTCGACATTCCCACCAACAATGTATGAGAGTCCCCTTTTCCCCGCATCCACGCCAGCACTTGTTGCTTTTACCCTTTTGGATATGGGCCATTCTCTGTGGTGTGAGGTGATATCTCATTGTTGTTTTGATTTGCATCTCTCTGATGATTAGTGATGATGAGCATTTTTTCATATGCCTTTTGGCCATTCGAATTTCTTCCTTGTCAAAGTTTCTGTTCATCTCTTCTCCCCATTTTCTAATGGGGTTGGCTGTTTTTTTCTTATATAGCTGTACCAGTGCCTGATATATCCTGGATATTAACCCCTTATCAGATGGGTATTGGGTGAATATTCTTTCCCATTCTGTGGACTGTCTTTCTATCTTGGTCACTGTTTCTTTTGAGGTGCAGAAGCTCTTCAGTTTCATGTAGTCCCATATGTTTATATTTTCTTCTAGTTGCTTTGTTAATGGTGTTTCACCTTTGAAGATGTCTTTAGCTTCAATGTCGTGGAGGGTTTTTCCTATATTTTCTTCAACGTACTTTATGGAATCAGGTCTGATATTGAGATCTTTAATCCATTTTGATCTGATTTTTTGTGCAAGGTGTTAGACACAGGTCCAAATTCATTTTTTTACATGTAGCTGTCCAGTTTTCCCAGCACCACTTGTTGAAGAGGCTTTCCTTACTCCAGTTTGGACTCTTTGCACCTTTATCAAAGATTAACTGATCATGTCTTTGAGGGTGTGTGTCAGGATACTCAACTCTATTCCATAGGTCCACAGGTCTGTTTTTATTCCAGTACCACGCTGTTTTAATTACTGCTGCTTTGTAGTACAGTTTGAGGTTGGGAAAGGTGATGCCTCCCATCTTCTTCTTCCCAAGGATTGCTTTAGCTATCCGTGGGGGTTTATTATTCCATACGAATTTCAGGAGTGTTTGGTCAATTTCTTTAAAGAATGTCATGGGAATCCTTATAGGAACCGCATTGAATCTGTACAAAGCTCTAGGGAGTATTACCATCTTGACAATGTTAATTCTCCCCATCCATGAGCAGGGAATGTGTTTCCATTTCCTTGTGTCCTCTTTTATTTCTTGAAGCAGTGTTTTGTAGTTCTCTTTGTATAGGTCCTTTACACACTTGGTTAAGCTGATTCCTAGGTATTTGATTTTCTGTGGCACAATTGTGAATGGAATCGATTTCTTAATATCCCTTTCTTCTCTTTCGTTGTTTGTGTATAGGAAAGCCACCGACTTTTGGGTATTGATTTTGTACCCTGCCACTCTACTATACATATCTATTGTTTCTAAGAGTTTTTGGGCCGAGAGTTTAGGGTTCTCTAGGTATAATATCATGTCATCTGCAAATAATGATAGCTTGATTTCTTCCTTGCCTATCTGGGTGCCCTTAATGTCCTTTTCTTCTCTGATTGCTATGGCGAGTACTTCCAGTACTATATTGAATAAAAGAGGTGAGAGAGGGCAACCTTGTCGTGTTCCTGATCTTAAGGGAAGGCTTTCAATTTTTCCCCATTGAGAATGATACTCGCTGTGGGCTTTTGGTAGATGGCTTTGACTATCTTGAGGAAGCTTCCTTCAATTCCCATTTTCTGGAGGGTTTTAATCATGAATGGGTGCTGGATCTTGTCAAATGCTTTTTCTGCATCTATCGATAGGACCATATGGTTTTTATTTTTTCTCTTATTGATATGATGTATTATGTTGATTGATTTGCGAATGTTGAACCATCCTTGCATTCCCGGGATGAATCCTACTTGGTCATGATGTATGATCTTTTTGATGAGTCTTTGGATTCTGTTTGCTAGTATTTTGTTGAAGATCTTAGCATCTGTGTTCATCAAGGAGATTGGTCTGTAATTTTCCTTCTTTGTATTGTCTCTCCCTGCTTTGGGTATCAGGGTGATATGCGCCTCGTAAAAGCTGTTTGGGAGTGTTTCTGTTTCTTCTATTTCCTGGAAGAGCTTGAACAGGACTGGCAGTAGGTCCTCCTTAAAGGTTTGGTAGAATTCGCCAGTGAACCCATCTGGACCTGGGCTTTTGTGTTTGGGCAGACTTTTAATTACTGTTTCAATTTCCTCGATGGTGATAGGCTTATTTAGGTATTGGAGGTCTTCTTGTTTCAATCGTGGGAGGTTATAGGACTTCAGGAATTTATCCATTTCTTCTAGGTTCTCATGTTTTGTGGCATACAGGTTCTCAAAGTAACCTCTGATGATCTTTTGGATTTCTGTTTTTTTTCTGTTGTGATGTCACCATTTTCATTTCTGATTCTGTTTATTTGGGTTCTCTCTTTCCCTGTCCTTACAAGTCTTGCCAGTGGCTTGTCGATCTTGTTTAATTTTTCAAAAAACCAGCTCTTGGTTTCATTAATCTTTCGGATTGTTTTTTTTTGGTTTCCAGCTCGTTGATTTCCTCCCTAAGTTTCACTATTTCCTTCCTTCTGCCTGGGTTGGGCTTCCCTTGTTGGTCTTTTTCTAATATTTTCAGCTGTGAGGTCAGGTTATTTATATGGGCCCTTTCTTCTTTCCTGATGAATGCTTGCAGAGCTATGAACTTTCCTCTTAACACAGCTTTTGCTGTGTCCCACAAGTTCTGATAGTTGGTATCTTCATTGTCATTTGTTTCTAGGAATCTTTGGATTTCCTGTTTGATTTCTTCTATGACCCATTTGTTGTTCAGCAGTGAGCTGTTTAGTTTCCAGGTGTTTGGTTTGGCTCCCTGCTTCTGTGTATGGTTCACTACTATTTTCAGTGCATCGTGATCTGAAAAGATAGTCGACACAATTTCAATCTTTTTTATTTTGTTGAGGTATGCTTTGTGGCTCAGTATATGGTCTATCTTGGAGTATGTTCCATGTGCACTGGAAAAAAATGTGTATTCAGCTTTTTTTGGGATGAAAAGCCCTGTATATATCAACCAGCTCTCTTTCTTCCATTTCTTCCTTCAGGTCCAGTATTTCCCTGGTGAGTTTCAGCCTCGTCGATCTATCCATAGTCGATAAGGCAGTGTTGAAGTCTCCGACTATTATTGTGCTACTGTTAATGTCTTCTTTGAGGTCTATTAATAGTCTTTTTAAGTATTTTGCTGGCCCCTCCTCGTTTGGCGCATATATGTTTATTAGTGTAATCTCTTCCTGGTATACATACCCCTTAATTATTAAGAAATGGCCTTCATTGTCCCTTTTAACCTTTTTCAGCCTGAAGTCTATATTGTCAGATCCGAGTATGGCCACACCTGCCTTTTTGGAGGGGTTGTTTGCGTGGAGAATGGTCTTCCAGCCTTTGACTTTGAGTCTGTGTTTGCTCTGGTTATTCAGATGTGTTTCTTGTAGGCAGCAGAATGTTGGATTCAGTTTTTTAATCCATTTTGCCACCCTGTGTCTCTTAATTGGTGCATTTAGACCGTTGGCGTTGAGAGAGATTATTGTCATTGGATTTTGTGCCATCTTTCTGTTTAAACTTGTTGTGGTTTTGGGTTGTCTTATTTTACAATAGACCCTTCAATCCTTCTTTTAGAGTTGGTTTTGAGTCTATGAATTTCCTGAGTTGTTGTTTATCCATGAAGTTGTGTATCTTTCCTTGCATCTGAAAGTAAGTCTAGCTGGGTAAAGAATTCTTGGTGAGGCCTGAAGTTCATTGAGTCTTTTTACAATATCCCACCATTGTTTTCGGGCTTGGAGTGTTTCATCTGAGAAGTCTGCTGTAAATCTCAGGGATGCTCCTTTGTATGTGATTTCCTTCTTTGATCTTGCTGCTTTCAGTATTCTATCTCTGTCTATCGTTTTTGTCATTTTAATAAGGATGTGTCTTGGAGTATTCTTATTGGGGTTTCTTTTTAGCTGGTATCCTTCGGGACCTCCTGTATCTGGGTGCATGCTTTCTTCAGTTCGGGGAACTTGTCAGCGATGATGGCTTTGACAGTTTCTTCTTCATCAGGGTTTTCTTCTTGCCCTTCTGGGACTCCAATGATGCATATGTTGTTCCTTTTGGCTTCGTCCCGATTTTCTCTGGTAGTCTGTTCATTGATTGTGAGTCTTTTTTTCCATTTTCTGGTGTTGTCTACAGAATCTCTGAACCTCGTCTTCGAGATCACTAATTCTTTCTTCAGTAGCTGTTACTCTGCTTTGGAGGCCTTCTCCTGTGTTTTTCAGTTCACTTACCTCATTTTTTAATATCTGTCAATTCTGCTTGTACTTTGGTCTGAAATGTACTCAATTCTGCTCTCATTTCCTCCTGTATTTTATTGACGTTGTATTCCATTGTTTCTTTTATTTCCTTGTACATCTTTAACAGTTGCTTCCGAAATTCCTTTTCAGAGAGGTTATATAGCTCATCGTTATTGCTGGACTCATCTGTATTAGTAACTTCAATCGTAGAGCTTGAAGGACTTCTGCGCTGCTTTACCATAATGGCTATCGTAGGTTGAAAATGTGTGTTCTGGGTGACTAGTCAATAGAGTTAGTAGGTGCCTGAATTACTTTGTAGCTAGGGACGTATAGCAAAGAGTGTAGGGGCCAATGCTCAGTGGTATCTCAGGTAGATAGACAATGGTTCACGCGGCCGTCCGCGCGGTTTTGAATTTTGGGGTGTCGGTGGATGGTTCCGGAGTCAGGGGGTCGGGGTGGGGGTGGTGCAGTGGAAGGTCCGAGGATGCTGGGTGGGGGCTTGGTCCCCTCCTCAAAGCTGGAGCCTTTTTCTCCTGGAGGCGAGAGTGGCTCAGGGGCTGCCCGCCCGGGGGAGCACCTGGTGGGAAGGGCGCGGGGATCTCCAATTTTAAATTCTTACAATGGAATACAAATCACCATATGATATAGTCTCCAGTCATCACTAAGCCTTTTTTGCTTATTAAGTCCTCCTCACTGAAACCACAGAGATAATACAGGATGTAGGGTGTTTGCCTCAGATATGACTGACCATTGCTTGATCAGCACCACTGTAGGGCCCCCTGAACACTGAATGACCCCTGAGTACAGAAGCAGGAATAGCCTTGAACTATTTATTAATTGCTGTCCCCAAGACTCTTTAATAATTAAATTCCTTTTCACCAGCTCCCATTACACCAGTGCATTTTT
>JAJIBD010026016.1:122500-204449 GCA_021461705.1 Cryptotis parvus | reverse complement strand
CTTGTGGTAATTTCCACTTTTGGTAAGATCACCTGGTATATTTATGTCATGCAAATAAATGCAGTCATTCTATGTCTCTCTCTTTCCTTCTGACTAATTTCACTCAACATGATTCTCTCCATGTCCATCCATTTATAGGAAAATTTCATAACTTCATTTTTCTGACAGCTGCATAGTATTCCATTGTGTAGGTGTACCACAGTTTCTTTATCCAGTCATCAGTTCTAGGGCATACTGGTTGTTTCCAGGTTCTGGCTATTATGAATAGTGCTGCTATGAAAATAAAAGTGCGGATTGTGTTTCCGCTGTGTGTTTTTGGCTTTCCAGGATATACTCCGAGGAGCGGTATGGCTGGGTCAAAGGGAGCTCAATTTCTAGTCTTTGGAGGAATGTCCATATTGTTTTCCAGAAAGGTTGTACAAGTCGACATTCCACCAACAGTGTATGAGAGTCCCCTTTTCCCCACATCCACGCCAGCACTTGTTGCTTTTTACCCTTTTGGATATGGGCCATTCTCTGTGGTATGAGGTGATATCTCACTGTTGTTTTGATTTTCATCTCTCTGATGATTAGTGATGATGAGCATTTTTTCATATGCCTTTTTGGCCATTCGGATTTCTTCCTTGTCAAAGTTTCTGTTCATCTCTTCTCCCCATTTTCTAATGGGGTTGGCTGTTTTTTTCTTATATAGCTGTACCAGTGCCTGGTATATCCTGGATATTAACCCCTTATCAGATGGGTATTGGGTGAATATTCTTTCCCATTCTGAGGACTGTCTTTCTATCTTGGTCACTGTTTCTTTTGAGGTGCAGAAGCTCTTCAGTTTCATGTAGTCCCATATATTTATATTTTCTTCTAGTTGCCTTGTTAATGGTGTTTCACCTTTGAAGATGTCTTTAGCTTCAATGTCGTGGAGGGATTGTCCTATATTTTTCTTCAACGTGCTTTTTATGCGATCAGATCTGATATTGAGATATTTAATCCATTTTGATCTGATTTTTGTGCAAGGTGTTAGACACAGGTCGAAAATTCATTTTTTTACATGTAGCTGTACAGTTTTCCCAAGCACCACTTGTTAAAGAGGCTTTCCTTACTCCAGTTTGGACTCTTTGCACCTTTATCAAAGATTAACTGATCATATCTTTGAGGGTAGGTGTCAGGATACTCAACTCTATTCCATAGGTCCACAGGTCTGTTTTTATTCCAGTACCATGCTGTTTTAATTACTGCTGCTTTGTAGTACAGTTTGAGGTTGGGAAAGGTGATGCCTCCTATCTTCTTCTTCCCAAGGATTGCTTTAGCTACCCTGGGGGTTTATTATTCCATAGGAATTTCAGGAGTGTTTGGTCAATTTCTTTAAAGAATGTCATGGGAATCCTTATAGGAACAGCATTGAATCTGTACAAAGCTCTAGGGAGTATTACCATCTTGGCAATATTAATTCTCCCCATCCATGAGCAGGGAATGTGTTTCCATTTCCTCGTGTCCTCTTTTTATTTCTCGAAGCAGTGTCTTGTAGTTCTCTTGTATAGGTCCTTTACACACTTGGTTAAGCTGATTCCTAGGTATTTGATTTTCTGTGGCACAATTGTGAATGGAATCGATTTTTAATATCCCTTTCTCCTCTTTTCGTTATTTGTGTATAGGAAAGCCATCGACTTTTTGGGTATTGATTTTGTACCCCGGCCACTCTCCTATACATATCTATTGTTTCTAAGAGTTTTTTGGGTGGAGAGTTTAGGGTTCTCTAGGTATAATATCATGTCATCTGCAAATGATGATAGCTTGATTTCTTCCTTGCCTATCTGGGTGCCCTTAATGTCCTTTTCTTCTCTGATTGTTATGGCGAGTACTTCCAGTACTATATTGAATAAAAGAGGTGAGAGTGGGCAAACTTGTCTTGTCCCTGATCTCAGGGGGAAGGCTTTCAACTTTTCCCCATTTAGAATGATGCTCGCTGTGGGCTTTTGATAGATGGCTGAAACTATCTTGAGGAAAGTCCCTTCAATTCCCATTTTCTGGAGGGTTTTAATCATGAACGGGTGCTGGATCTTGTCAAATGCTTTCTCTGCGTCTATTGATAAAATCATATGGTTTTTATTTTTTCTCTTATTGATGTGATGTATTATGTTGATTGATTTGTGAATGTTGAACCATCCTTGCATTCCCGGGATGAGTCCTACTTGGTCATGATGTATGATCTTTTGATGAGTCTTTGGATTCTGTTTGCTAGTATTTTGTTGAAGATCTTAGCATCTGTGTTCATCAAGGAGATTGGTCTGTAATTTTCCTTCTTTTGTATAGTCTCTCCCTGCTTTAGGTATCAGGGTGATATGCGCCTCGTAGAAGCTGTTTGGGAGTGTTTCTGTTTCTTCTATTTCCTGGAAGAGCTTGAACAGGACTGGCAGCAGGTCCTCCTTAAAGGTTTGGTAGAATTCGCCAGTGAACCCATCTGGACCTGGGCTTTTGTGTTTGGGCAGACTTTTAATTACTGTTTCAATTTCCCCGATGGTGATAGGCTTATTTAGGTATTGGAGGGTCTTCTTGTTTCAATCCTGGGAGGTTATAGGACTTCAGGAATTTATCCATTTCTTCTAGGTTCTCATGTTTTGTGGCATACAGTTTCTCAAAATAACCTCTGATGATCTTTTGGGATTTCTGTTTTTTCTGTTGTGATGTCACCATTTTCATTTCTGATTCTGTTTATTTGGGTTATCTCTTTCCCTGTCCTTACAAGTCTTGCCAGTGGCTTGTTGATCTTGTTTAATTTTTTCAAAAAACAGCTCTTGGTTTCATTAATCTTTTGGATTGTTTTTTTTGGTTTTCAGCTCGTTGATTTCTTCCCTAAGTTTCACTATTTCCTTTCTTCTGCCTGGGTTGGGCTTCCCTTGTTGGTGTTTTTCTAATATTTTCAGCTGTGAGGTCAGATTATTTATATGGGCCCTTTCTTCTTTCCTGATGAATGCTTGCAGAGCTATGAACTTTCCTCTTAACACAGCTTTTTGCTGTGTCCCACAAGTTCTGATAGTTGGTATCTTCATTGTCATTTGCTTCTAAGAATCTTTGGATTTCCCGTTTGATTTCTTCTATGACCCATTTGTTGTTCAGCAGTGAGCTGTTTAGCTTCCAGGTGTTTGGTTTAGCTCCCTGCTTCTGTGTATGGTTCACTACTATTTTGAGTGCATCGTGATCTGAAAAGATAGTTGACACAATTTCAATCTTTTTTATTTTGTTTAGGTATGCTTTTGTGGCTCAGTATATGGTCTATCTTGGAGTATGTTCCATGTGCACTGGAAAAAAAATGTGTATTGAGCTTTTTTTGCGATGAAAAGCCCTGTATATATCAACCAGCTCTCTTTCTTCCATTTCTTCCTTCAGGTCCAGTATTTCCCTGGTGATTTTCAGTCTCGTTGATCTATCCCTAGCCGATAAGGCAGTGTTGAATTCTCTGACTATTATTGTGCTACTGTAAATGTCTTCTTTGAGGTCTATTAATAATTGTTTTACGTATTTTGCTGACCCTCGTTTGGCGCATATATGTTTAGCAGTGTGATTTCTTCCTGGTATACATACCCCTTAATTATTAAGAAATGGCCTTCATTTTCCCTTTTGACCTTTTTCAGCCTGAAATCTATATTGTCAGATATGAGTATGGCCACACCCGCCTTTTTGGAGGGGTTGTTTGCATGGAGAATGGTCTTCCAGCCTTTGACTTTGAGTCTGTGTTTGCTTTGGTTATACAGATGTGTTTCTTTTTAGGCAGCAGAATGTTGGATCCAGTTTTTTCATCCATTTTGCCACCCTGTGTCTCTTAATTGGTGCATTTAGACCATTGGCGTTGAGAGAAATTATTGTCATTGGATTTTTGTGCCATCTTTCTGTTTAACCTTGTTGTGGTTTTGGGTTGTCTTGTTTTACAATAGACCCTTCAATCCTTCTTTTAGAGTTGGTTTTGAGTCTATGAATTTCCTGAGTTGTTGTTTATCCATGAAGTTGTGTTTCTTTCCTTCGGATCTGAAAGTAAGTCTAGCTGGGTAAAGAATTCTTGGTGAGGCATGAAGTTCATTGAGTCTTTTCACAATATCCCACCATTGTTTTCGGGCTTGGAGTGTTTCAACTGAAAAGTCTGCTGTAAATCTCAGGGATGCTCCTTTGTATGTGATTTCCTTCTTTGATCTTGCTGCTTTCAGTATTCTATCTCTGTCTATCGTTTTTGTCATTTTAATAAGGATATGTCTTGGAGTATTCTTATTGGGGTTTCTTTTAGCTGGTATCCTTCGGACCTCCCTGTATCTGGGAGCATGCTTTCTTCAGTTCGGGAACTTGTCAGCGATGATGGCTTTGACAGTATCTTCTTCATCAGGGTTTTCTTCTTGCCCTTCTGGCACTCCAATGATGCGTATGTTGTTCCTTTTTGGCTTCATCCCGATTTTCTCTGGTAGTCTGTTCGTTGATTGTGAGTCTTTTTTTCATCTTCTGGTGTTGTCTACAGAATCTCTGAACCTCGTCTTTGAGATCACTAATTCTTTCTTCAGTAGCTGTTACTCTGCTTTGGAGACCTTCTCCTGTGTTTTTCAGTTCCTTACCTCATTTTTAATATCTGTCATTTCTGCTTGTACTTTGGTCTGAAATTTACTCAATTCGGCTCTAATTTCCTCCTGTACTTACTGACTTTGTATTCTATTGTTTCTTTTATTTCCTTGTACATCTTTAACAGTTGCTTCTGAAATTCCTTTTCAGAGAGGGTTATATAGCTCATCATTATTGCTGGACTCATCTGTATTAATAACTTCAATCGTAGAGCTTGAAAGACTTTTGCGCTGCTTTACCATAATGACTATCGTAGGTTAAAAATGAGTGTTCTGGGTGAGTACTCAGTAAAGTTAGTAGGTGCCTGAATTACTTTGCAGCTAGGGACGTATAGCAAAGAGTGTAGGGGACAATGCTCAGTGTTATGTCAGGTAGATAGAATATAATTCCCGCGGACGCTAGTGCGTCCCGCGCGTTTTGAATTTTGGGTTGTCTGTGGGTGGTTCAGGTGTCAGGGGTCAGGGTGGAGGTCTTGCAGTGGGAGGTCCTACGATGCTGGGGGCTCGGTCCCCTCCTCAAAGCTGGAGCCTTTTCTCCTGGAGCCGAGTGGTCAGGGCTGCCGCGCGGGGGGTTTCCAATTATTTTTAAACTATTACATATTCCTGATTGTTCCCTAGACTGGTATTAATGTATCAATAATAATACTGAAACTCATAGACTTCTACAACAACAAAACTTACACCAGGATATGATGAACTACTTCATTACTATAGCCAAGAAATCATATGCTGTGCATTTAAAGAGTTTCACAGATGCTGATGAATGACAAGAGTATTTCATGCTATGAGCATAATGAAATATCAACTCATTATGTTGCACAAATAAAGCTAATGTAGATTTCTATATCAATTTAATTTAGTAAACAAATATAGATTTGATTTTATTTAGCATGTGCCAAATTCACTATTATCCTAAGCAACTCTATTACATATATATTTATAACTATATATTAACTTATGAGGTTGCATTTGTTTGAGATTATAGATATAAGAAATGGCTTTTTCAAATCAATAGCAAGTGTATCTATAACTTGATCAGTTGATCACTTGAATCCCGTTATTCATCAATTTGCTCTAGCGGGCACCAGTAACATTTCCATTGAACCCTATCACATGCCAATGTAGCCCAATGGCATCTGGTTGATTCAGGAATATGAAGAGCCTCAAACCGTTCCTTCAGGGTCTTGACAAGGAAGTCTGACCATCTGGTAGGTGGCGGGTACGTGATCTTTTGACATCCCGTGGGATCAGTGGATAAAGGCTCTAGTCCAGCGGTCGTCTCCAAATCGCATTACATGTCCAGCCCATCTGATTTTCGATGCCTTGCAAATGAGACAGCATCCCTGATACTGGAATAGCGATGGAGGTCAGAACTCCGCATTACTTCCAAGCATAGCTCTTTCGATTCCTCTCTGGGAGACCCGAATAGCATTCTCATCCTGCTTTCCTAGGGCCCAGGTTTCCTGAGGCCTATGTTAATGCAGGGGCGAATGGTGGAGTCAAAGAGATGTGCCCAGAGTCGGAGGTTCTTTGTCCTTTTAGCTATTTCTTTGATGCCTTTGAAAGCATTCCATGCCGCTCTCTTCCTCCTGCGCAGCTCAGGTTTTAGGTCATTCATCATGTTGACTTCTCGACCTAGAAACATAATTGCTGCATTCAGAGATGTTTGTTCCATTGAGAGTGTATGAGGCCTCAGGGAACTAGTTCATTTTTCATGAATCTATAACTTAAGATGAAGAACAATATTACTTTTATATAGATCACATATACTAATTGTATTTGTTAATAGTTGCAATATGAAATATTTTTATTTCAAGTCCCTATTTAGAATATGGCTTTTCTTTAAGTATAGTTTTGTTTGAGGGGCAGGAGCTATATAACAGAAGGTCAGATATTTGCCTTGTACACTGCCAACCCAGGTTCCATTCCAGGTACCCTGTGAGGTGAAGCGGAAGTGATCTTCGAGCTCAGAGCCAGGATTAAGCCCTGAGTATGGTTGGATGTGGCTCCAAAATATGTAAATACAAAACAAAAAGACTTGGTTTTGTTTGGAGCCAGCCACCTACTTTACGTATGGACACTGCTTTCATTCTTAGGTGATATTTGACCATGGTAGACTCGTAACTATCAGATACATTGATGTCCCTGAAAGAAAATTATTCTATAGTATAGAATATAGACTATGGGTGATATTTATTCTACTTGTGGCTCTGTTATAATCACCATCTATCAATATTTTACACATAGTATTGTAATTTAATAGAGTATTCTATATTTTTACCATAGTAATATTTTTTATACCACCATGAGATACACAGTTATAAAAGTGTTCACAATACCACCATGAGATACACAGTTATAAAAGTGTTCACATTTGGGTTTTAATCATACAGTGCTCCAGCACCCATCCTTCCACTAGTGCCCATTTCCCATCATGAATGTCCCCTGATCCCCCCCACAGCCTGTGTCTATGGCAGGACATTTTCACTTCTCTAGCTCTCTCTCGCTTTCTCTCTCTTTCTCTCTCTCTCTCTCCTTCTCTTACACATGTGGTTTGCAATATATACATTTAGAAGTTATTGTGTATATCCTTTTGCCTAATTTCAATGCTCAGTTCTATGCCGGTATTATCATTTACAATAATTATTAGTACACTGTTCCTTTCTCTGTATTACCTAACCTCCTGGTTCCCACACATTTGTAGTAGATTCTACCCACTGACAAACAAGACCTCCTGATCCATGTTTCATCTGGCCTACTGCAGTATAATCTTTAGATTTAAAAAAATGATGAATTCTAAGGAGAAATTCTGATGGGATCAATTGAACTGCATTTTACTCTATCACAGAAAAGCAATGGCATTCCTAGAACTTAGGAATTGCCTTTCAAAAAATACCTTATTTTCTACAATACCTTATCAGTTTGGTTTCAG
Source organism: Cryptotis parvus (assembly GCA_021461705.1). NCBI lineage: Eukaryota > Metazoa > Chordata > Mammalia > Eulipotyphla > Soricidae > Cryptotis > Cryptotis parvus. The sequence continues at coordinate 196,928 of JAJIBD010026016.1, read as the reverse complement.
TCCAACAAGATGCTAATTGATTCCCTACCATTAATAAATGTATTAACACATCTGGAAGCTATAAGGAAGAAGACAATGTGAAAAAAAATTAGCTCTGAACTTAAGAAAACAGTAAGTTATATTTTAAGAAATTTTGTAAATTATGTTATGTATAAATTCACATACACACATAAATAGTGGTTTAAATATATACATGGGTTCTTAGGAACCTTGAAATATTTGTTTAATCTTATTATTTTATTTTTACCATTCTGGCAATTAAGGTTTCTCATGCACATGATTCTAGCACCACACCCAATCCGATGTACCCATCTCCCTCACCCAAGGGGCCACAAGTCCCCACTCAAATCCCCTCCTCCCACACCCAGTCGTGTGGATCATTTCTTCCATTATGTTCTCTGTGGCCTTAGTTGCTCCCTGTGTATCTTCAAGTCAGCTAAGAGAGATCGTCTTATCTGTATATTTCCTTCTGACTGACACTCAGCGTAACATCCTCCAGTCAAATTGGCTTTGATATGAAGTGTCACATGGATAGTATTATTTTCAAAATATTGAATTTATAGAGGTTATAACTGGTATACTCAGAGTATACACCTGGTTCCCTTCCGAGGGACCACTTCTGTTGATGTTGAGGATGTAGTGCTAAATTCAAACTAGCGTGGGGGTGTGGTCTCAGCACTGTTCTAGCAAAACCCTATACTTTGCAGGTTCTCTCTGATGCTCTAGTTGATTAACTTTGAAAGCCATCTTTGAGAATTCTGAGATCTAGGTGAATTACATAAAATAAGAAAAATGCAGAGACAATTATGACTGTTCACTATTGTCACATATTAAATATGATTTCTTGAAAACATTATGTATCACAAATGTATTTTTTCATATTTTCTAATATCGACAACCTTGAAAGTGCTTCATGCTCCTATATTTTAGAAAAATAAATGAAGCCACTGCATCATTTTCAGCATTTAGATTATGTATTTGCACTGATTGAAACCTTTATTTCCCCCTTAAACCGTGTAATTAAAGTGCAAACTTTTTTGGAGGTAGCTGAAATACTCAGATGAGAAGACAAAGCTGCCAGCTTCCTTACTGCAGCGCAGTTCATTTATGCACTGCTGACAAAAGCGCCTCTCTCTTATCACCTAGTCACTTAACAAACAGTCCTACTTCTGATAAAATCCCTTAACTCAAATTGGTTGTTGTAGTGGGTGGTTGATATAATTACTATTATTTTGGTGATGACCAGATTGACATCAATAAGCACTTGTGTCTTGGGAAATTAAGGATGCAATTTAGCTTTCTTAAGCATATTTGAATCTTCACCATGAAAATATTGGGCCTGATGTTTACAAATAATATTGAAGTGTTTTCCAAGTTTAAGTGTTCTGACCAATAAGCCTATGTGAAGAAGAATTCAGTGTTAACAATTGCTACCCACAGATCATTAGAGAATTTAAGAGCAGAGGATGAACTTGCAAGGAGGTGTACATGTGTTTGAACACACCATGAGTACAATTACTGGCTGTAATTGAGAAGCTGCCAAAGACTTGATGAGTCTAATATTGAAAAGTGACTCTCGAAAGGACAGAGCAACTGTCCATTCTCTGAGAGTGCCCCAGCTTTAAACATCTGAGTGAGATTATCTGAAACACCTGCACAAATAATTTCATTTTTCAAAAGAAATGTCCTCACTGCATTTTTCTGCTTTTTTTTTTTTTTTTGCTTTTTTGGGTCACACCCGGTGATGCTCAGGGGCTACTCCTGGCTCTGCATTCAGGAATTACTCCTGGTGTTGCTCAGGGGACCATATGGGATGCGGGAATTGAACCCAGGCTGGCACAGACCGGCCGCATGCAAGGCAAATGTCCTACCCGCTGGGCTATCGCTCTGGCCCCCTCACTGGATTTTTCAATTTAACTTTATTCCCTCAGCCTTTATTGAGTCCATACAAAAATTGATCATTTTAATAATATATGTGTCATTTAAAATGGATATTAAGATAATTCTGAGGATGTGATTGAGGCATCATTTCAGGAAACACAGTCTCATTAACAACTTGAAGTTACATTTTTTGGAAAATAGATGATATCCAGAGATATTTGTGCTTTACTTCGTCAGATCTCAAACACTGTTCAGAATCTTTTGTAATTGACATGCTGTCACTGTCACTGTCTTCCAGTTCATCTTCGATTTGCAGGCACCAGTAACATCTCCATATGACCTGTCTCATGCAAGTAGAGCCCAAGGGCACCTGCTTGCTCCAGGAATATAAAGAGCCTCATGTTTGACATGCATTCAAACTTATTTTCATTTATTCTCACCAAAGCCTGAGGTAGTGAGAAGGTCAGTTGGATTTGTCTCCATTCACAAAAAAGTAGAAAGAGTAAGACAAACAATGAGAACATAGAATTCGTAGTCTTGCTTTTCCTCGTTGGCTATGCATTTCAGTTCAAACTAGAATTCAAGAAACTTGATATGGACTATTTTGACTTCTGGGTATACTTTATGTTATTTTTATCACTATCACTATCACTATCTTCCCGTTCATCATCTATTTGCTAGAGTGGGCACCAGTAATATCTCCATATGTCCTGTCTCATGCTAGTAGAACCCAAAGGCAACTGCTTGCTCCAGGAACATAAAAAGCCTCAAACCATTATATTAGGTCATGGGAATGACCTAAGTATAAATGTTACTGGTATTTGGCATATCAAATACATCACGAGCAGCTTGCCAGGCTTGCCGTGCAGGTGGCATACTGTTGTAGTCTCCTCTAAATAAAGCATTTATTGATGAACCGCGAGGCTGCTAACGGCCCACGCGAGCAGAGCTGTGATAGTCTGGTCTGCTGGGTGGAGTTGTGACAAGAGGGAAGTCCGGATGTGGAAAATGGCAGCCTCCATGGCATGGAGGGTGTCATCTGGCTTGTTGTGAGGCTCTGCTGGGGTGGCAGGCCAGAGATAGAACCCGCCATGCCTCCGGGGCACCTCATGAGCAGCTAGACACAGGGAGAGCAAGTAGCAGCTCTGCCCCATGTCTGAGAGTCTCTGGTTCAGCATACCTGGGCGGATTGAGAAAAAAAAAACTGCTGCAGAGTGGGTGTCGATGATCTGGGCTATAATAGTCTGGTCTGCTTGGTGGAGTTGTGAAGAGAGGGAAGTCCAGATGTGGAAAATGGCAGCCCCCATGGAGTAGTGGGGGGTGGTCTGGCTTGCTGTGAGGCTCTGCTGGGGTGGCAGGCCAGGGCTAGAACCCGCCATGCCTCCCAGGCGCCTCATGTGCAGCCCGGGCACAGGGAGAGCAAGTAGCAGCTCTGCCCCATGTCTGAGAGTCTCACTTAGATATTTTTATAGCTAAGTGAAAAAAAAAGACAAAGACAAATTGCAAATTTAATTATTTTATAAAGCAGTTTCTTCCACAAATTAATTATATGTTAATTTTAAACAGTAAACTATTATGTTTTAAAATAGTTTAAATAATTGGAATTTTGTTTGTTTGTTGGAACCCATGCAAGGCAGTGTTCACAGCTTACTTTTGATTCTGCCATCAAGAATCACTCCTGATAGGCTACAGGGAACATATGGGGTGCTAGGGATCAAATTTGGGTCAACCACCTGCAAGGCAAATGCCCTTCCTGCTGTACTATCACTCTGGTCCATAAATTATCATATATTTAATTAATTTAATAATCATATTATAGTAGATAATATTTTTTTTTTTATGAGGCGGCAGGTAAAACAGTGCTCAGGTCATATTAACGGCTTTGTGGGCAAGGATCCCATGTGGTACCAGCACCAAACAATGGTCAAGATCAGCACTTGTCTTCACGTTGTTCATCGATTTGCTCGATTAGGCACCAGTGACATCTTCATATTTCCTGTCATATGCTAGTATAGCCCAAGGGCCTCTGCTCACTCCAGGAACATGAAGAGCCTCAAACGGTTCTTTCAGGTAGTGGGAATAAGGTCTATTTTTATTACTGGTTTTGGCATATCAAATACTACATGGGTAGCTTAGCAGAAACTGGGAGAGCTGGTAGCAGCTCCATCCATATCTGTGAAATAGGCTTCTCTCTGGGGTGGAGTTCTAATGAGCAGGACCTTAAAACCTGTACTACCAGGCCCTGAAATTTAACTTTTATGAAAGATAAGGAGTGTTGGGGTAGGGCAGAAAGAAAGGGAAGTGTGGAAGGAGGCAGAGAGAAAGAGACTACATAGTGTGACCATGCATGTAGCATTAGTTCAATCTTCTTGGAAGCTTCTTTTTTGCACATCATGCTTTGTTCTGATTATGGATCCACACCCCACACGTTCTTAGATTACTCCTGGCTCTATGATCAGGGATCACTTCCGATGGGTCTCGGGGAGTCTGTGCAGTGCAGAGGGTCAAATTAAGGTTGGTCTCATACAAAGGCAAGTCTCTAGCTTCTGTATCATCTCTGGCTCCCAAGTCATGGCTTGAGCAGTAATTACAGAAAGCTCAGCCAAGCAGCAGGAGCAAGAGTAGCCACTCCGAGCTTTCCTAAAATTTAGTTCTGTATTCAAAGCATAAGATATATGAAATGACTGGAGGAAAGCAAAAAAGTGAAAAAAATAGCTGCACTTACATGTAAAACATGAATTATTAAAAAACAAAGTTTCAACAGACTAAGCATGTAATGCAGGAAGATGGAAGTAGGCCAACACTACCTGTTCTCATGACTTTTGCCATCACTTAATATGATATATAAAATGATAATTCAATAAGCAAATACATATAGATGTACACATAGAAAAATCCCCTTTTCCTCATTGTGGTATTCACAGAGACACAATTCTTTTCTAGACGTGTTTTTGAATTACTCCTCACACAGTGAGAAAAATACCATAATTAATTCATTACACATGCCATGATCATTAATATTCACTGTTTTTGCATGTTGTTCCTAGAATTTCTTCATCAAAAAATGATGTCCTATTACCATAGCAACAGGTGGAACTTTTGTATTAGATACCTGATATGAACTAGGGAGGCTTGATCTCATTTCCATTGTTTTGATAACATTTACTTTTGTACTTTTTTGGGATTTGGGGAAAAGTGTACACTTTTCCTTTCCTAATCCTTTCCCTTTTCTCCTAACAATCTTCCGTCCACCCTGTCTGAAAGAGTTTCACCTTAATTTTAAGATATAATTTACATTTTAATTTTCAAACACTATTTTCTCTACTCTCCAGTAGATTTATCTTCTGACAATATTTGATGAGTTAATATAAAGGCACAAACTATTAAACATATCAGAAAATGACTATAGTTTCAATGGAAAAGTCAGGAAAATGGAAAGTGATCTGAGCTTATGTATTAAATAACATTTACTTTGTATGATGAAAGTATTAGCATGATGAGGTATTAAATTCACTAAAGTAGGATATAAAATAAGGGGTACAGATTTGTTCTGTTTCACAAATCCCTACCTACTACATCTAGTTTTTAGTTTAAAAATACAGTAAGAAAATTCTGGTAGTATAAAGTCTTGTTTCCTAGAATACTAAAATAAGTGGGTAAAATCTTGTTTAATAAGATACTTCTATATAAAAAAAAATAAAAAGATCTATCTTGAATGGAAAATCTGAATTTACTTGCTGTTTCATAAAGAAGGGCAATGCTATTTAAAAGTTTCCACCAATGTAATTATATGGGCTATGCATGTAAATATATACATATCACTAGTATACATATAATGTATATGCAAATTATATCTGTTCTTTTGAATGATCCATTGTAGTCACTGATTCATTAGAAAATAACTGATTAATTTTGTATACTTTCATCAGACTTAGAATATGCATCACACATAATGCATTTTATAAACTTAGAAAGATTTGACTTTAACATACTTTGATCAAAATTTACTGTTTTCATAAAAATAAGAGTTACAGCCAATTATGTAGGAGTTTAGAGTAGTTTGAGTCAGATATTTATAGCATAATGAAGAATACCTGCATTTTGTCACATTCTAAGTGGTTCTCTAGTCCATTTTTCCAAAACAATGAAAAAAAATTAGGTCAGACTGCCACAGAGGCAGGCTGGCAGTGGGAGGCTGGCGGAGCAGGGGGTGGCTGGAGGGAAACCCGGGACATTGGTGATGGGAAGCTAGTAGAGGGAAGGGTGTTTGAACACCGTGTGATGGAAACCCACCATGAAAACTAGTGTAGGGAAGGGTGTTTGAACACCGTGTGATGGAAACCCACCATGAAAACTAGTGTAGGGAAGGGTGTTTGAACACCGTGGTGATGGAAACCCACCATGAAAACTAGTGTAGGGAAGGGTTTTTGAAACCTGTGTGATGGAAACCCACCATGAAAACTAGTAGAGGGAAGGGTGTTTGAACATTGTATGATGGAAATGCAACAATAAAAAATTGGTAACTGTATCTCACGACGATTCAATTTTGTTAAAAATAATTGAAAATTAAAAAAAAACTTCCTCCCCATTCCTCACACACACACACACAACACACACACACACAGAGAAATGAGTGGGTCATTTGCCTTGCAAGTGAACAACGTACCTGAACTTTAGGAACAGTATGAGAAATATATCATATGATATTTATATATATGTATATATCATATATATCATATGATATTTATAGTGTAGGAATTGTAGGTTGTGTAAAGGTCTTCTAGAGCTGCTGTAACAAATTACCACAGTTTGATTTAAAATAAGAGAAATCAACCCATGATTCTAAGAGGTAGAAATACAGGAACAAGGTCATGCCGGGGTCACACATTCTCTTTAAATGTCCTAGAGGAGAGTCTTGCCTGTTGAGAGCATTCTAAGAATTGCTAGCACTGCTCCTTGGAATTCTTTGACTTAAACGATATCTTATTCCAGGGACTGGAAAAGCTTCCATCATTCCACTTTCAAACTCACTGTACACATGCTATGCTCTGACTGTGCCCATGAGATTCTGGTTTCAATGTGTCTATGTATCCCTTTCTAAAATATACAAATTCTTATAAAAAAGACTTGGTAGTGCTAACCCTAATCAAATATGATCTTGTAACATTGATATCATGTCCACAAAAATGGCATTTCCAAATGTGATAACATGAATATTTAGGGGTGATTCAAACTTCAAAATTGATTTTTTGTAGGTACAATATAATTTTTAGAATAATAGTATATATTGAAAAATATATGAATTTGCATTGATAAGAGATATATAGAACAGAAAAGTCTTGTTTTACACACCATCCCTTCAAACACTGCCTTGTAACTTTTACTCACCTGGATCTCTATCTACTCCCAACTTCCCAAGATAGCATTTGACATGAAATCTAATTCATTTACACCTTTGTGCTTTCCTACTAGTATTGTTTGAGGTAATGATATCACTTGTATCACTTGTCTTCCCGTTGTTCATAGATTTGCTCAGTGGGTGCCAGTAACATCTCCAATCGTTGGGAATGAGGTCCATTATTGTTACTGTTTTTGGCATATCAAATATATCGTGGGTAGCTTGCCAGGCTCTGCCGTGGCTCTGGGTTCATCCCAGGGTAATGGTAAAGATATTAAACAAAAGCCACTTTGAAAATGCAATATTCTTTCATTTTGGTCATAAAAATAAAAGAAAAATGTTTTCAATCTTAAGAGACACACAAGTTAAAATGCTTGAGGTCACATTCGCAAAATAAGCAGAGTCTCTTGTCAAAAAATAAGGAAAATGGAATACAAGACAGTGTTGTTATGATGGTAGAAGATTCTGAAAAGCTGTTCACCCCTAAAAGCAAAAGGTCACTGGGAAAAAATGTCAACATTTTGAAATTCAGCAATTTTTCTGAAGGCCTGCCAAAATCTATGTGCATTTACCCAAGAAAATAAAGTGAATATATATGAGTGATATGCTGAGTGTTTTATCATTTCTACATCGTGTCTTAAACCCCGATCTACCACTATGTGGTGAATAGCAGCCCGGCAGCAGAGAAGCTCTGTCCTCTGTATCTACTGTAGGGAGTAGAACTAGTTTCAAGCTTCCCAAAAGAACAATCTGCAGAGATTATTATTATTTGACCTATATGACATTTCCCTTTGGAAAAAAAATTCAGAATTTTATTTCACTTAATATCATTTGGAGCTTATTCAGTGGAAAAGCTCGACTCCCCAGACAGTAAATGGTGACAATGAGGAATGATTAAAAAGCCAGGCTGCCAGACATGGTGACACCAAGCAAAGTGTCAGATATAAACATTAAAGGGAGAATAGCATAATCATAAAAAGTAGTTTAAAACTTCTGACATACTAATGAAAGTAGAGAAAGCCAGTTGCAAATTTGAGGTTAAGCAGTTGGTGAGAAGAGACATAATATGTTTCTGCTTCACCTTGAAAATTCATTTGAGCAGTAGCATTTGTAAATTATTACAAAATCCGGAGTCATAAGACCTGAACCTAACAGACAGAAAGTATCTCAAATACTGTTGACATCATTAAAGAACTCTTTTATCCAGTCATTCACAGAACAGTAAGCTGAATATAGATTTCAGAGACCAAAAATGTTAAGCACATAGATTTTAAAGGTAAAATAAAAACCCACCAAGCAAATAGCAGTGCAAGGTTCTGTCTGTTAGGGGCACATGTTTCCCAGGTGTGTACATTGTAGAATTGCAACTTTTAATTTATGAGAGAAACTAAAACACTTTCCTGAAAAGTATTCCAAACACAGATAGAAGAAAGTGAGCAGAAACCAAGAGAGTATTTCTCAAATGGCGCTAAACAAACTGGATAATGAGGTGCAAGTAAATAAAAGTAGATGCTTACACCGCATAGTGTATATAGATTCATTCAAAATGGTGCCTAACCACTAATGTATTTCCCAAGACTCAAAATTTTTGCATTTTAAAGACAAATCATGATACTGAATTATATTTCAATATAACTATTGTACAATAAGTATGGGAAACAAAACATGCAAGAACACTTTATAAAACATTCTTTAGTCTAGTTTTATAAAGTTAATTATAGCATTTTAGTGACTTACATATATCCAAAAATAGATGTCTGTAAACAAATAAATAGATGTACTATGATCTTAATTATATCAATGATTCCAAATGAATTTGTATAACTGCTTAGCTGCGAGAAAGGATTAGTTTTTTTGCAGATGAAACTTGATCAAAAATGTGTTCAATCCCTTCTATGCTAAGAGGTATTACTTAAGACTTCAGCCAATGTCAATGTGTATTACACATGAAATATGTTACAATACTTTTGGGGGCTTGCCTGTAGCAAATATAGTCAATTTTATAGAAATATGATTACAGTACTGTTTATTGGGCTTGGCTATAGAAAATAGCACTATAATTATAAATTCAATTGGACATCACCATAAGGAGGGATACAAAGTGTTATAACTGAGCTAAGGAGACTAAAATGAAGGCAACCTGCACTTTGATCTGGAAAGTTCTTTGCTACGTCTAATTTCATGAAGAGGAAGAATTTCTCTCTGAGAAAGTTCCTGTCAAATTTTGCCAAAACCTGGAGGAAACTTTAGAACTTGAGCATAGAACAGCCCAGAGGCCTCTCCAGATAAACTTGCTTCTACATTTATTTTGTGGTGGAGGTGATTTGTGGACAATTTTTTTTTCTTTTTGGGTCACACTCGACAATGCTCAGGGGTTACTCCTGGCTCTGCACTCAGGAGTTACTCCTGGCGGTGCTCAGGAGACCATATAGGATGCCGGGAATCCAACCTGGGCGGCATGGGCCAGCCACGTGCAAGGCAAACGCCCTACCCACTGTGCTATCACTCCGGCCCCTGTGGACAATTTTTTAATTTCAATTTAGATGTGCCATTTGTCAATGGTATTGTTAGTCAAGAGAGTGCATGTTAATTGTTAGCTAGCCAAATTGCAATAATATTTCTATCAGTTAGCTCACTAAAATATCAAAATTGATCAATCATCTCTTTGGACAGTATATTAATATTTTTATGACCATCTGCTAGAAGAACTCTAACCTGTGGATGAATCATAACATGTTCTTAATGAAAAAATATAAGCATATACTTAAAGCAAGATATTGTTTTAAATGGGGTTTTGAAAATAAAGGTTTTAAAGCACTTATCAAAATGAACATTTGTTATTAAAATTATGAAATGATAATTTATTTACTGATTTAATATACTGAATTCCAGAAAGCATTTGTGAATCATCAATAAACTCTATAAATGGCAGAATGTGATGATTGGTAAGGGGAAGAACTCACCATTCACTATCTATCACTATCTTCCCGTTCATCATCTATTTGCTAGAGCGGGCACCAGTAATATCTCCATATGTCCTGTCTCATGGTAGTAGAACCCAAAGGCATCTGCTTGCTCCAGGAACATAAAGAGCCTCAAACCATTATATTAGGTCATGGGAGTGACCTAATATAAATGTTACTGGTATTTGGCATATCAAACACTACAGGAGCTGCTTGCCAGGCTTGCTGTGCGGGTGGCATACTCTTGTATTCACCTCTAAATAAAGCATTTATAGCGGCCGCGCGACCGAGCTGTGATAGTCTGGTCTGCTGGGTGGAGTTGTGACGAGAGGAAGTCCGGATGTGGAAAATGGCGGGCCCCATGGAGTAGGGGGTCGTCTGGCTTGTTGTGCGGCTCGTAGCAGCTCTGCCCCATGTCTGTGAGTCTCTGGTTCCAGAGACTCACAGACAACTCACCATTATTTACAAAATATTGAGAGGTATTCATTTTCCTTTTTTAAAACTCCATTATAGTTGGTGTAATTTTAGTAAGATAATGGAATAGATTCAGAAAAAAAATCCTGTAAAGAAATACTATTTCTAACCATATGTTGCAAGTTGAGCCTATTATAAATAAAACAGTAAATTCCCTTTTTTTGTTGATTCACTAAAATTAACAAAACTGGGGTTCTGTTAAGTTTAAAATATTTGAAGGAACAAGAAGAAAGCTGTAGCACATTAAAAACTAGAAAATTAAATGAAAACAATTTATTTCTACAATTGAAGTAGCCTTATTTAAAATAAATTGAAGGAGAGTTTGCTACTTGCATTTTATTCTGTTTTATAATAAAATAGAGTACATATTTTATACTATTTTTAGAAAAAATCAGCTATACACATTCCAAATTATGACGTTTTGTCTTTCATTTTCCAATCAAATTGAAAAATCATGAGTTCTATAGTACTCAGCTTTAATTATAAACATGCTGGAAGCAGGCTAGGGAAGGGGAGGGAATCGGGGACATGGTGGCGGGAAATGGGCACTGATGGAGGGACGGGTGCTGGAACACTGTATGACCAAAACCCAAACATGAACATTTTTGTAATTGTTTATCTCATGGTGCTATAATAAAATATATTAAAAAATTATAAACATGCATGATTATGCTATTAGGAGAACGAGTTAATTATCATGGATACTTGCAAATCCACCCATCACAGAAATTATAACATATATTTAACAGATATTTACTTGATTATTTTGTATATACATGGATTTCCATACTCAAGTTCAAAACTGATATAACTAGCTCTTAATGATCTCAGGTGCTTGTTGTTATGAAGCTTTTTGATATTGTATACCTGGCTTCCTATTGAGATGTCTTATTTTTTGTTCAATTCCTCTTCTTCCTTTAGTGTAAAAGATGAAATGCTAAGTAACTTTCTATGGAAGTATATTTTAAAAAAACGATCCTGCAAGCAGATAATTTAGAGGTAAAATATGCAGCAATGTAATTTAGGAGAAATATGCATTTTGTCTCAAATACTCTGGACAAAGCTAAGTATAAAGAAAAATCAAATACCAGTCTTCTTCATATGGACTTTGCTTTAAAAAATACTTAAATGAAAATAACATGTTTATATATACCCGGAGGTAGCAGTACATAATTTGGAACATTATTCAAGTCTACAAAATAGTATACTTTGACATTTAATTAAAATGGTATATGATCTATACCTTCTAATGTATGTCATTATTTAGCTGGATGCAAATATACTATTATGAAAATATAGCCAAGTCACACACATAAATATATTATGTACATATATGTATATATGAATTAGAAAATTCACGAATATTAGAAGTTAGGCGAGTATGTTTGTGAAAAAGCTATAAACAACATAGACTCTCATATTAACAGACATTTTCCTCTCTCCTCTATTATGTCAGTTATATCTTTAAAGTACAAAGTATTTTTAATACTAGAGAGATAATATAGGCTTTTTGCCTTGCACACTGCTGACCCGGGTTCAATCCTGGGAATTGCATTAGCTTTAGTTTCTTGTTAACAACGTTGATGATGCTTATTAGAATTTTACAGAGCTCAATAACAAATTCATCATCAGTCATAGTAAATCAACTGATGTTAGGTATGAGAATATGTTGAGCCCATCTCTGTGGTATGTGATGATATCTCATTGTTGTTTTGGATTTGCATCTCCCAGATGATTAGTGATGCTGAGCATTTTTTTCATATGCCCCTTGGCTATTGAAATATTTTCATTTTTGATGGGGAGGGTCATACCCACACGGAGATGCTCAAGAGTTAACCTGGCTCTGCACTCATGAATCACTCCTGGAGGTGCTCAGGGGACCATACGGGATGCCGAGGATTGAACTCAGGTTGTCCACACGCAAGGCAAACAACCTGCCCTCTATGCTGTTGCTCCAGCCCCTCAAATTTCTTCTTTGTAGGAGTTTCTGTTCATTTCTTCTCCCCATTTTTGATGGAGTTGGCTGTTTTCATCTTATAAATTTCTATTGGTGCCTGATATATTATGGATATTAACCCCTTAACAGATGGACATTGGAGGAATATTCTTTCCCACTCTGGGCTGTATTTGTATCTTGGTCACTGTTTCTTTTGAAGTGCAGAAACTTTTTAATTTCATGTAGTCCCATATGTTTATCTTTGCTTCCAGTTCCTATGTTAATGGTGTTTCATCTTTGAAAACGCCTTTAGCTTCAATGCTGTCATGCTAAAATGTCAGTGTCCTTCTAAAATGTAAGAAGCCTGAAAGTATATGCTAACCAGAAGGCACATTCTAACTCTTTTAGCTGCCTTTTGTTTGCATTATTATAAAAAATGACCCTGGGGCCAGAGAGATAGTATAGGGATTAAAGTATTTTGCTCACATGCAGTTAACCTTAGCTAAATTCCCGCACCGTTTGTGGTTGACTGAACACCATCTGGAGTGATCCCTGAACTCATAAGCCAGGAATAAGCCCACAAACCAGTCAGATGTTGCCAAAAACCTTCCCAAAAAAGTAAGCTCAACTTGTAATGTAATTATATAATATACTCATTGAATTTAATTTCACTACAAATTGTAGAGAAACAGTATAAGGTGTAATTTAATGAACATCAACATTTGTACTTTTACTAGACTGAACTGATTATAAAGTTGCTACAGATTGTAGAAGAGCTAACATTTGCATTGATTCATTAAGGATATGTTAAACATATTCATTTTACTAGAAACAGTGTCAGGTCATGCATATGAAATTATCAAGCTTTTCTCTTGATACTTCATGGAATTATCAATTACCTAAGGGAAAGACTTATAAAAGCAACCATAAAAGTACATGGTCAGTGAGGTAGATTAATTTTAATTCTGGCAATAGAAGATAACAATAAAATATATTTTAAACATTTAACACATTTTGTTGATTGATGAGCAGACTACTTATAATACATTGGGTTGCTGCTCCTACATAATTTATAATTATATATGATTGCCTAAACAATGGAATTAAAAAGCAAGCACTTTTCTGAACCTCAAATGATCAATTTCATTTTTCACAACTCAATCTGATAAAATAGGTTATTATAATTATAAAGACACTTATACTTTTCTTATTGTCTATTGTTCTCTGTCTCAAAAGTATCCCTTGACTTTTACAAGAGATGCTACTCATCCATTTCTCTATGTCCTAGCAACAAGATGGTGGGTAATTTGTTTTATGTGGAAATAGGATGATTTTTATGATGATTTTATGATGATTTAGTGTGCTGCTTGTGATCCTGGGGAGATAAGCACTTTTTGTGGTAGAGAATGATGGAGAATCCATAAAAACTGAACAATAATTTTATCTCCATAATAGTCCCAGAATAATGTACTAAAATAATTTTCATAGCCTAAGGCATGATCTGTGGGATAACTGCACAAGCATGCTGCCATATGGATGGTTTCTACCAATCTTTAGACGGGAATTCCATGGTGAGAATACTTATAAGTAAAAGCATCAGACTTAAAGTTCTGTGAGATGTTCAATTTATTTCTATGTGCACAGAAGATATTAAATTTTATTTCCAAATAATTCCAGAACAAAGAACTTCCCAATAAAAAAGAAAAAAAAAAAGTTTAGGCTTTAACTGAAACTGTTGACATAGTAAAAATGCACAATTAAAGCAACTCCTTAAGTGGTTCTCATAGTTCTGGCCCATTCCCAGCAGAATTAAGACCAAAGATGTGGGACTTTGTTTGCTTTTGCTTTATTTAATCGCTATGATTTACAAAGTTGTTGATGATATAGTTGTTTTTGGTACTCAATATTTCAACACTAGTCCCACCACAAATGCACCCTTACGCCCCCAGAGACCCTCGTTTCTTACACCCCCCAAGCCTGCTCCCTTAGTAGTCACCAACTCATTTGCTTTATATTGCTTAGTACAGCATATATCATGTAATGGTGCTGCTAAAGTCTTGAACGTTTTACTGAGCTGTTATGTATAAATTGGGCCATCTGTGGTGTTGTTTTCACTAATTGTACTTGTTGCTTCCAGTTCACTTTTTAACAAAGTTGTTTGTATTAATGTGTTACATTGAATATTCAAGTCCAATCCCAGCACCGTCCAATAACACCATTATTTCCCAATTTTCCTAACCACTCCTTAAGCCTTCCCCTATAGCAGACCATAAATGTTTTATTTTATATTGCTTGCTATAGATAATATTCTAAGAATATTAAAAAGGATTTATTAGAAGAAAATTGGTGAAGATTATGCAATCTCACCATGGAACCGTTAAGCCCGTGCATAAGTAATTACTGATATGCTGTTACAGGATAGACATTGTTTGTACCTATCTCATTATGATTGTCTTCTACTTTATATCTCATTAAATATGGCACGCTACTTGGTATATCAGTATAGTACCATTTCAGATGTGGCTCCAGAAATTCTAAAATTTTTAACAGAGTGATAAAATTGGAGTCAAACTGGGTGGGGGCTTTGGGGGTAAGAATGTGACTGCCTGGCCTTCCAGAAGAACCAGGAGATGGGGAAAGTAAGCCTATCCCAGACTCCATGAAAGCCTAGAGATTTCAGACACAACTCTTGCATACTTAAGTTTTCAATAGATTAATTTCTGGGTGGTGCTCATCCAAGCAGTGAATCTGGTCTTGAATATGGCAGAGACCGTGAAGTGTGGAGGTTTTTGGCTACTGGGGTTCTGTTTAGACAGTCAGGGAGTGAGTTCACCCCTGCAACTCCAGGGTGACCCAACGCACTTAGCCTGGCCCAGGGACTGGAGGCATCTCTGTGATTTTTTGATCTTTCAAGATTTTTATAGTAATCTCTGGATCATAGCCATTGGATGAAATTTCCTGGTGCCAGTAGTGGTACATAGGTGCAACTGTCAGATCTTCTGGGAGAACAAAAAGATGGGAAGAGAGAGCACATCTCTACTCAATGAAAGCCTGGGGACTTCAGTCACAAAAGATATGGGACTATATTTATGTGATGTTTCTCAGACTGTTGGTGATGAAAGCCATAAGTGCCATATTGTGCTTGACCCACCAGGGACCTAGTGGTGCTTGGGGTAGCATGTCTTAAAAAGAGAGCAAACTTGATACCTCAAGCCTGAAGTCCAAGAGCCCCATCCCTAAAAAGCTATCTTACCAGTCTGATAAAAACAATGTTACAAATGCATGGAGAGTGCTTATGTGACTGTGTTACTTTTTCCACTCATTTACACACTCATACTTTGAATTTGAAGTATTTAAATTCATTCATTATTTTTTCATTTATGCTTTATGAGGTCTGTGGATATTCTGATCCTCTGCCTTTCCAGAGGAAAACAGGCTCAGCAAGAGCTGACATAGTTTCCTTAAATAAGATTTTCATATTTGTGTTGCTAGATAATATCAATTTCAGTACCAGCTCTCCCTCTCCAAGAGATAGAAAGAAAGGATATATGAAAAAAAACAAGAAGAAAAGAAAGAAACAGAAAGAACAGAAAGGAGAGAAGACAGTAAAAGAGAAGAAAGAAGAAAAAAAGAGGCTTATTTTTTAAAGAAGTTAACATCAAAAGGAATAAAATGAGCACCACAAGATCAAAATGCCTCTCACCTGTTTTATTTGCTTTGGTGAAATGCCAGTTCAGAACTTAATTTTGACTCTTGGGCCACACTTAAAAGTGCTCAGGGGTTACTCCTTGCTCTGTGCTCTGGAATTATTACACTCAGGGTTCAGGTGACTGTACGTGGTGCATGGGTTAGTTATAACTCAGGACAGCTACGTATAAGACAAGTGCCTGATTCACTGTACCATCCGTCTATTTTCAGTGTTGAGCTGTTTAAAGGGTTTTTTTGATGGGTTTGAATTCTTTATTCCTGTGGGGGTTCTGTGAGATTCACTCACTAAAGCGTCTTTCTATTTAATGGTGGTTTCTTTCACTGTGCAAAAGTTATTTGCTTTATCTCATTCCATTTGTTTTTTGTTTTGCTTGCTATTAAAAGAAGGTCCACTTTATTAGGTTGTAGTGTATTCTTTCTGTGCCCTTATAAAATTATTATTATTATTATTATTATAAACATTGTGAATGCTAAAAATATTCCTCTGTATTTATTGATATAATCATCTGAATAGTTATCTTTCCCTTTGCTGACGTAGCATAATGCAGTCAACTGGGTTTTTGTGTTTTTAGTTGAACCATCCTTACAGCTCTAGATTGAATCCCACTTGGTTATGACACATAACATATTGAACAATATTAAGTTTGGTTTACTAAGATAATTTCAAGAATATTTCCATATATGGACAGCTAGGAAGCTGGGCCATACTTTTCTTTTGGTGTTGTTTCCCTATGTACATCTGAAATCAGCAGAATGTTTGTCCATACCATGTATTTGGAAGACTTTCCTTTCGTAAATTGTTTCGAAGAGATTAAGAGAAATATATAATATTTATAAACTATATATTTGTGACATAATATAATATAGACCTCATTCCCATGACCTGAACGAATGGTTTGAGGCACTTTGTGTTCCTGGAGTGAGCAGATGCCCTTGGGCTATGCTACCATGTGACAGGGACATATGGAGATGTTACTGGTGCCCGCCGAGCAAAAAAAACTGAAGACAAATGATACAAGTGATATATATTATATATAGCGTATATATACTATTATATATAGTATAGCATGCAATAACTATACAGTAAGGTAAAATGCATATACCATTATACATAGTGCAATATATATATATATACATATATATATAATAAATATATAATAAGGAAAAATACATTGTAAATCCAATCATTTTTTTTTTTTTTGCGTCACACCCGGCGATGCTCAGGTGTTCCTCCTGGCTCTGCACTCAGGAATTACTCCCGGCGGTGCTTGGGGGGACCATATGGGATGCCGGGGATCGAACCCGGGCCTGCATGGGCCAGCTGCGTGCAAGGCAAACGCCCTACCCGCTGGGCTGTTGCTCTGGCCCTAATAAGTTTTTCAATACTATTTCAAATTATTTGCTTGCAATTGGACTCAGTGCATTTTTTCTCGGAGTTGTAAGCTTCTAAAATGGTACTGTCTCTTCAAAGATCTGCAGTTGATTCTATAAACTTGTTTGATAATACAGACCAGAATCTGAACAGATATTTTTGCTGAGTGGTCATAGATTATTTTATTTACTTTTTGCTGGAAATGCTTCTTCTGAAATAGCATTGCATCAGGACATTATACAAACTTCACTAGTTTATTTTAAAATGTTCATAATATATTAAGAACTAGGCCCTTTTGGAAAAGTGTAGTAGACTAAATGATCACATAAATGGATTGCTAAAACCTAGTTAAAAGGAAAGTTTCCAAGTGAGAGTAGTCATTCTGCAGTCTGTGAGTCTAAAAAAGTGTGGGGATTTTACAAAATCTGAACTATTTTGTTAAGAGGAAATGAGTATAATGTACTTATCTACTTGAATATTTTTCTCTAAATATATTTAGGTTTTATGTCAATTATACATTCTCAAAATAATGGAAGTGAAAGAAAAATGTTTAATTCCCAAATATAAGTAAAAGAAAAAAAGTTGTATTCTCCAGAAAACTAAGTTAAAATATTTCAGGCATGTTTCTCTAATGTCTAAATAAATTATAGAATTAGAATTAATATGTTAAAATATTTCAGGCATGTTTCTCTAATGTCTAAATAAGTTATAGAATTAGAATTAATATGTTAAACTATTTCAGGCATGTTTCTCTAATGTCTGAATAAGTTATAGAATTGTAATCATTTTTGCTGCTATGCTGATGCTGCTTCTTTTCTTCTCACTGGTTTGAATTATTCCCTCTGTTATTTCAGAGGAATGTTTGTCACAGTGGCAGTGCTGTTCCTGGGAGATGCTGTATGCTAAAAAAATCCAAGGGACCAGTCATAGCTTTGTATGCTTCTAGGGCACTCTCTACTTCAACAATTAAAGCAGGTAGATTTCCAGAGGACTCAGATCCATTTTTTTGAAAAACAGGGTGGAAGACTAAAGATGCTTGGCAATCTCTATTTGAGATTACAAAGGATCATTGCTCAGACACCCTGTTATTGAAAATACAGCATTCAGGGGCCGGAGCGATAGCCCAGCGGGTAGGGCATTTGCCTTGCACATGGCCGGCCCACGCCGGCCCAGGTTCTATCCCCAGCATCCCATATGGTCCCCGAACACTGTCAGGAGTAATTCCTGAATGCAGAGCCAGGAGAAGCCCCTGAGCATTGGCAGGTGTGACCCAAAAAGCAAAAAAAAAAAAAAAAAAAGAAAGAAAGAAAGAAAAAGAAAAAAAAAGAAAAGAAAAGAAAGAAAATACAGCATTCAAGTATGTGAGGTTATTTTTAAAATAGTACTTAGGAAGTAACTTATACTGTCAACTGTAATAGTAGAAATGTTTTCTTAAATACACAACAAAATGATTCAGCTTTCATCTTAAACTATGAAGCAAAGAACAAAGTAGGCCTGCCACAACCAGTTAAAAAGAAAATAATAGACCTGCGAATACAAAGTACATGAAGTACACAGAAGACTTCTGAGCACTCAGTGAAATCAAAATCTGTTTGTTTGAGAGGATCAAGAAAATAGATAAATGTTAGACCTGATTGCTGAGAAAAGAGAATATAAACACATGTTACCCGACCCAAGAATTGTGGAGACAATATTGCAATCAATTATTCTGACAGTCATAGTCAGGGAATATGAAAAGCTGTATGCTGACAAATTTGAAACAAATCAAAAAATAACCACCACCACACCAAATGCATAATCTTCCAAAAATCATGGGGAACAAAAAGCTAAATATTCTTAGGTTTTTTAATAAATTTAACTTGCAACCTAAACAATTTTGGGAGGGCCACACCCAGCAATGATTAGGGGCTACTGAGGCTCTGCGCTCAGGGATTGCTCATGTTCGTGCTCATAGATGATGATGACGATTGAAACAGCTTTGGCCTGACGCAAGCAAGTACCTTAATTACTGTACCACACTGTCTCTTAGTCCCTATAATTAAAATATTGCACAGAAAAATAGGCATCATATAGTGAACTAAACATTTAAAGTACAAAAAATTATCTATTCAAAATGAAATCATCGAAAAACATGTTATAATTTTTCATAAATCAGCGCTGGAGAAATAGGAGCATGCCTTGCGCATGGCTAACCAGGATTAATACCCAGGAAACCAGATGGTCCTCTGAGTATTGT
Source organism: Cryptotis parvus (assembly GCA_021461705.1). Lineage (NCBI taxonomy): Eukaryota > Metazoa > Chordata > Mammalia > Eulipotyphla > Soricidae > Cryptotis > Cryptotis parvus. The sequence continues at coordinate 176,960 of JAJIBD010026016.1, read as the reverse complement.
CCAGTGAGTGATCCCTGAGTGTAGATCCGGACTTGAGCACCTCTAGCTCTGTACCAAAACAACAAAAAAAGAAAACAAAACTCTGTTCAACCCATCTAGAAGTATTAAATTCCCATAAAACCAAATGAGAGAAAAATGCACGGAAAAATCAAAATCTTCTAAACATGTTTGTAAACATTCCAAGTGAACTTTATAAAAAAAGGATTGAAGAACACTGGCCAGAGCTAAATAAAGCAGGTGGGGCGCTCGTCTTGCACACAATGACCGCCTGGTCCCCCCAACATCACCTGCAGTGATTCTAAGCTGAGAGCCAAGACTAAGTCATGACCACCACCAGGGTGGTGCCCCCAAACAACAGCAAACAAATAGAATTCAAGATCATGGAAAGAATAAAGTCCCATGATATATGTTTACCCACATTTGGAATAAATTTTGACAAGGAACTCTTGTCTTCTTCATATATCTAGCACTCATGGGTCAAGAAAGACATTAATCTCAGACTGAATCAAAGAGCAATCATTGGAAAAGATTGGGAGAAGGCATTCGGATTGCAATTTTGAATGGATAATCAGTGAAATCTAAAATTTTCTCTTTTTACATTAGCTGTTGCCTTTATAACATTTGCCTTTATATATTAAAATTATATTTCAGGTGATGCCTTGCTTCTAGTTCTGTGAATTATCTCATAATTTTTTATACCTAAAAATTTGTTCATTAAGTAAAATGTGAATTTAGTGAAGGATTGGACCACAGGAAGTTAAGATACTCTATTTTCTTATGTGATGACATTTGTTTTGAGTTGCTTTTAGGTGCAATGTGGTAAGTAGGTTTCTGCAATTATAAAGTTCATCTTTGCTATGGTCCCAGGGGATAATGATCAATGAGGAAAGACCTTTCCCAGAAGGATGAAACAATTTTCATGTCAAATCGATAGATCCACAGTGTGTTTTAGTTCACTTATCTATTTTAACTTTTTGGACTTTATTATATTTTTCTAATAATTCTTTGCAACTTGATACACTGTTGATAGACATATTTTATTATGATTTCACTTGACTAAAAGTTTTAGAAACAATCTGAATCATCATTTACCAGGAACTATTTGTTGGAAATTGTGGAGAACTTCTCTTGCCTACAAAGAACCATAGGGAAAAAATTTACCTTATTTCATCCCTATAGCCTAGAAATGTAGTTTTCTGTTCAATCATGGGACTATGGTAACATATAGAATAATACAACACTAAAAGTAATAGAGTAAATGAAAGCTAATATGGGTTTATAGACTTTTACCTAGGATAAACACACATAATTCCTGCCCCAAACACATGATAAAATTCATACGTACTTCCTGCACCACAACACCACCAGAACTTCTACTACTAATTTACGTAAATTTTAGTTCACCCATTTAGCTTGAAGTAATAATTAAGATAAACAGAGCTCAATAACAATCAAGGCAATCATATATTTAAACATTAGATTAATTATGTCTAGTACATATATCTAAATGTTTGTAATTCTGATGACAAATATGTTGAAATATTTAGAGAATTTTCAAAATTTAAAAATTTGTTCTAATTTTTTATGGTAATAAACTATTTTTTGTAATATGGTGCAGTATTATGTTGGCAGAGAGGTTGGACAACTCAGTAATTGACTCATTGCTTATTTGCTCAATCTCCAAAAGTGTATCAATAGTTAAGTGTATTATAATGCATAAGTTTAATATTCATCTGGCTAATCTTTTTTTTTTTTTTTTGCTTTTTGGGTCACACCCGCGATGCTCAGGGGTTACTCCTGGCTCTGCACTCAGGAATCACTCCCTGGCGGTGCTCGGGGGACCATATGGGATGCCGGGGATCAAGCCCAGGCCGCTGGGCTATCGCTCTGCCCCACGGCAGAGCCTGGCAAGCTACCCGTGTCGTATTTGATATGCCAAGTACCAGTAAGTTTAATATTATTTATATTTAGGCAATGGAGGCACATAATTATATAATGCATATATGATTTTATAACATTAACAGGAACTTTCATGGACCCAAGTTAAACATAGTCCTATAAATACAAGGTGGGTTATTTGCTTGTAGTCCATTTATTTTAATTCAGGTTGTAAATTGCATAGCCTGTTTTCATTTCTTAGCTGAGTCATCTAGGGCACTGTGACACAGTCCTTACCCAACATAGTCAGTCGATACCAGTATTTTGTCTCAGCCAACACTGGAGTTTCAAACTTCTTTTTGCAAAACACTTTGCATAGCTTCGTTGAATTAATTTGTATTAGGGAAAGCATGCACCGAGTTGAATTTAACTCATCTGCCTAGGACTTAAGTCCAGTCTGAAGGGAACACCAACCTCCTGCATATGGTTCAAGTACAGTTAGGAACCAAGGTGGCATGTAAATGAGAATGCTAAGGCAGCTTCGCCATCTGTCTGCAAAATCCTTCCTGATTTCCTTGTCGAGGATGTTATAAGCTTAGTTAAAGCAGGCAGCACCGGAGGAAAGCCGGCGAAGACAGCTGCATCTTCTCTGTAACAGAACAAGGCAACACTCACTAATGGGAGCTGGGACCTGTCTCACCTAATCACAGAAATCTCAAGTGGTTTCTCAGTGGTCTATCCATCTATCACTGACACAGCTGAATCCTTTACATTTTCTCTATGCATGAGTAATAACTAATCTTTTTGCTCTATTTAAATGTGATTCCTTCCCTTCCATAGAGCATTGACAACGTTAATATTCATAAAAAGTTTCAAGCACAGTTGGCTTTAGATTACGCCATGCACAGTGTTTGAGTTTGCACAAAAGAGTCCTGAGATGACCTATTTCTATTACAGGGTATGGTCATTTCAATAATTCAGTCAAGTTAAATCATTCAGCAATTTACATGGACAACTTAACCAGGTTATATGTTGGGATGGCCAAAAAGATGATGTGAGTCTCAGTTCTAGTTATGGGATTCAAATATAGTTAGACATTCAAAAGACTTTTGTCCTGTTAATATAAAAATTAGTGTATTTTCCTTACTCAGAAAATGACTAATAACACATAGATGAGAAGTAATTTAACAAAAATGTATACCCTCCGTAAAATAGTGATTCTGTCAGAGACAAAAAAACTTTTTTCCCCAAATATTTATAATATATGTTTGGCTTTTTCACTTACTGAATTGTAGTTGCCTATCTTGATTTTTTGGATACCAGTTGTCAACCCAAGTAGGAAGATTCTGTGAAGAAAATGCACTATCAACTCGAATAAGTCTTCAGAGAAAATTACTTAATATATATCATCTTGTCTGTACAGTGGGGAAATTACACTAATCTTGGATAAGTCTGCTCTGAAAAAAGTGACAGTAATGCTTCTGAAATATCAGCAGTTGTCAGGAAATGGCATTCTTTTTCATACAAACATCAAGTATTTGTCTTCCTCTCTGATATAGAGTAAGCACTGATATAGTCCGGCAAGTTAATATTATTAATAACTAAACAGTAGCCATAGTTGGGTAATTCTCTATTATTAGCATTTTGGGGTAGGTCTCCTGGTGTATTTACACAAACGTCAGTCCCCCAACCAATGGATGAAGGAATGGGGCCACAGGCATGTTGGTGATCAGTGGCAGTTTAATTTAAGTGAAGCCGGCTAGATATAGAGATGTCATGGAGGGTCAGGGGTAAGTGTTACAGGTAGATGGCAATCAATGAACAGATATAAAGCCCCTTCAATCTAGAGAATCCATCAAGGGCAGTTTCTACCTAGGGGCTACTGCATTTTAGAATCCTTCTAAAAGATCTGTCCAAGGGTGAAATCCATCTAGGGGCTTATTGCTTTCTCCTTTCTTCACCAGTGACCTGTAAACAATCATATTAAATATATTTTAATAATATTTCTAGTCATTTTGCATAAACACAGTAAAAAGTATGAAATTTTATCTTTACCCTGGATAAGCATAACATGGTATCATTGTACTCATGGGGTTTTCCTGGGAACATCTCACTATATTTCCCAGACTATAGTCTTCAGGCAAGTTTAGTTTTTCCTAACCCGACTAGGGTACTTACTCAAACACTACTCTATGGGTCATGGTAGAATTTGTTCCATGACTGTGACTTAACTTATTACACTTCTCATGGTGTTTAGCCTGGCCCATGTTGAGGCTAGGATAGCTTATTCATGGCTTTGCCTGATTCTGTTCAAATACTATGGTAGGGCCCTCATTTAGGGGTAGAAACTAATATTAATTTAAAATCAACTGAGGCTTAGGTCAGGTAAATATGACAGATACTCAGAAGTAAAGATGCCAGAGTCAATAAACTCCTATATTATGAAGCCACAACATTAACTGTTTTGCTGTGTCTACACACACACACACACACACACACACACAAAAATGGACATTGCTTTTGCATAGAATATGCAAAGAACATAAAAGCAAAGAGAAAAGTTGTATTTCACTTATAATACAAAAAACCAAGTTGAAAGAAAGAAAGAAAGAAAGAGAGAAAGAAAGAAGGAAAGAAAGAAAGAAAGAAAGAAAGAAAGAAAGAAAGAAAGAAAGAAAGAAAGAAAGAAAGAAAGAAAGAAAGAAAGAAAGAAAGAAAGAAAAGAAAGAAAGAAAGAAAGAAAGAAAGAAAGAAAAAAGAAAGAAAGAAAGAAAGAAAGAAAGAAAGAAAGAAAGGAAGGAAGGAAGGAAGGAAGGAAGAGAAAAAGATAGAAAGAAAGGAAGGAAGGAAGGAAGGAAGGAAGGAAGGAAGAGAAAAAGATAGAGAGAGAGAGAAAGGAAGGAAGGAAGGAGAGAAGGAAAGAAGAGAGAAGCAATGGTAAAGAGAGAGAAAAGGAAAAAAGAGAAAGAGAGAAACAGGGAAAGAGAAAGAGAAAGAAAGAAAAAAAAAAGATCTTTTTCCAGATTCCAAAAGTATAATCTAAGATCACTATGGAAGTCTCATACTTATTGAGAGCTGTTGAATATGAAACTATGATAGACCATAAATTATATGTAAAAAAAAAGACAAGCTTTGTTTTGTTCTGATTTGTCGGGGTGCTCCGCGGGGTCCCCAACACAGTGCTGGGAAGCAAGTTCCCTTCTACCTCCGGAGCCGGTGAGGAATGGATGAAAACTCAGGAATCCGATGCAGTTTTAAAAGGCTTTACTTATCACAGGTTCAGGCATACAAATCAGCAAAAGGAAAAACCCGATGCTTAGGATTCCAGGCTAGAACCCCAGCCACGTGTAGGCCAAGATGGCGACCACCACGTGTAAAGGCTTTGTGAAAGAGAAGAAGACTTCCAAGCAGGGCGACCTCTCACAGTGAGCAAGAGCCCCCAAAGAAGCGTGTGAGTGAAAACCGGCTAGTTTATACCCCTGCAACTCAGACCTTCTTCCCACTGTTATGGAAAGCAGGGAGGGTCAAATGTCCTTACGTAATCCCTCCTCTGCACCTCACCTAGGCCCTTTATTATGCTAATGTTTTGAGCCAAATGCAGCAGCCCTTAAAGGAGTCCTGCAACACTGATTCTTTCCTGGACATTTGTCCTTGAATTTATCCTAATGAAAATCTAAGGTTAAAGAATGTCCCTTCTTCTGAGGCCATTATCATGTAAAACAATTTGCCTACTCTAGCTGATGACATTATATAGAAGGCATCAAAAGCAATAAAGATTCTTGTAGGACCAGAGGATATTTGGAGCTGTCAAATATCTTGACTCCATCGCATGCAATAATATAGAAAGAACTTTATATTCGAAGTAAATTTGAGTTCAGTTTTCTTTCATTTGTTGTCGTGATCATCACAGCTCTTATTACCTTCAAGGATAGTGGCCCTAGCACTTTTCCACAGGATTATCCAGCATCTGCCATTAGAAAAGCTCAGAAGCTGGAAAGAGATACATTAAAAAAATAAAGAAAAAGAATATATGACATCTGCAACAGACTAGTCACTTACTTTATAGTTGTCTACATAATCCTATAAACCTACTTTGTATTTCATAGGTGATTATTAGAGCCAGTATCACAGAGCAGATATTGCTCTAAAGTTTTATCTTAACATGACTTGCAAATTTTGAATGTATTTAAATTGTTCCTAAGAATAATCTAATAATCTTATCAGTATAGGTCTGAATTTGCATATGTTAGAATTTAAATGTAAATTTTAAACTTTTGCATCTTCTTGGAGACTGCCACAATATCTTATATATAATGTCGCAGAACAAAATCTTTACACAAAGTTCTTAAAATTAAGTTTTCTATCCTGTTAATGACCAGTTTTCTGTCCTAAATGCCAGAAATACCAGGCTCTGTTTGCTACGTTTTCATATGAATCCTTGTAATATCATATCTACACTTTTGGTGATGAAGATGATGATGATTTTGCACAATGTATGCTATCTCTAAGAATAGCAAGATACCAAAAAATATTTCTTTTGGCAAGGTGTATAGATTGAACACCCTAAAATTCATAACCATTTTTCTATTGTGAAAATGCGGAGTTTATACTACAGTATCTCAGTTTCATGGAATTTCTTGTGTAATAGAATTAATGTAAAAGAATAAGGATTATGAAGGGAGTTCCATTTCCTAAAAAATAAAAGCACTTGGATTTTGCACTACTATTTATAATTACTCTGATCTGGAAACACTCCAAGCACCTGACAACAGATGAGTGTATATGAAAGCAGGCTATCTGTGAACAATAGGAAACTGCTCAGTTATGAGAAAAGGTTACATCTTATGATTTGTTACAACTCGGATGGAATTGGAGGGGTGTCATGGGAAGGATGTGAAACAGAAATCAGAAGAGAAACATCCATAGTCTTGTTCTAATACCAAGAGTGAAAAACCAAGAAAGTGATCAAACAATCCCAAATAAAAACAAGTTCTGAGACAAAATCATCAGAACTGGAAACTGAGGTGGTGTGATGAGCCCATGAGAAAATGGTGGATTTTGTGATGTGGGCACAGAATTAGTGTAATACTATGCAAATATAAAATTATGACTTAAACACAATTTATTACTTAAGACAATATGAATTATGATGAGTTAATAAAAATGAAATAATGAAAATATTTTAAAATGAAAAAATAAAGCATTGAACATAGACCACAAAACTCAGGTTACACAGGAGAGGAAAATTCTAATGGTCTGTGGTAGATACTGGCACTTTGTGGAGTTTTGTGCAACTCAAAAAGCTAAATTTTGAGAAGATGTGTAGTTGTAATCATGTAAAGCAAAAGATTTGTAAATCAGTATTAAATCACTTGCTTACCCTGGTGGCAAGCTGGATTCAATCTCTGGAACCCCATATGGTCAGCAAGCCATTCCAGGAGTTACCTCACAGCACAGAGCCAGGAATAAATCCTCAGCACTCTGCTGGCATGGTCCAATACCAAAAAAAATATATATATATATATATATATATATATATAATATATATTCATATTATATACCATATACAAGTATGTATAAATATGTATATATGTATATGCTATAATATGAATGTGACATATATGTACACATATATCACTTGATCATTGAATCCCGTTATTCATCGATTTGCTCGAGTGGGCACCAGTAACATTTCCATTGGACCCTATCACGTGCCAATGTAGCCCAATGGCATCTGGTTGATTCAGGAATATGAAGAGCCTCAAACCGTTCCTTCAGGGTCTTGACAAGGAAGTCTGACCATCTTGTAGGTGGGCGGCCACGTGATCTTTTGACATCCTGTGGGATCCAGTCGGTAATGGCTCTAGTCCAGCGGTTGTCTCCAAATCGCATTACATGTCCAGCCCAGCCCATCTGATTTTCGATGCCTTGGCAAACGAGACATCGTCCCTGATTCTGGAATAGCGATGGAGGTCAGAACTCCTGATTCCCTCTCTCACTTGAGTGAGGCGTGATATTCCAAGCATAGCTCTTTTGATTCCTCTCTGGGAGACCCGAATAGCATTCTCATCCTGCTTTCGTAGGGGCCCAGGTCTCTGAGGTGTATGTTAATGCAGGGAGAACGGTGGAGTCAAAGAGATGTGCCCGAAGCCAGAGGTTCTTTGTCCTTTTAGCTATTTCTTCGATGCCTCTGAAGGCATTCCATGCCGCTCTCTTCCTCCTGCGCAGCTCAGGTTTTAGGTCGTTCATCACGTTGACTTCTCGACCTAGGTACACATAACTGCTGCATTCAGAGATGTTTGTTCCATTGAGAGTGAATGGGGCCTCTGGAACTAGTTCATTCTTCATGAACATTGTTTTCTCTAGATTCAGCTGTAGACCTATCTTTCCACATTCTCAGTCGAAGTCACCCAGCATTTGTGCCGCTTGGCTAATGTTTGGTGTAATTAGAACGATGTCATCAGCGAAACGGAGGTGGTGTAGTTGCCGACCATCTATCTTCACTCCCATTCCTTCCCATTCTAATTGTTGCATGATGTTCTCGAGGGTGGCACTGAAGAGTTTTGGTGAAATGTTATCACCCTGTCGAACCCCTCTTTTCACATTAATGATCACTTCTTTGTAGAATGGTGAGATCCTGGTGGTGAATCCATAATACAGCTCACGAAGGATCTTGATGTATTGGGTTTGAACACCCTGTTTGTCTAGGGCTTCGATGATTGTTTCAGTCTCCACAGAATCAAAGGCTTTTTGTAAATCAATGAACGTGAGCCAGAGCGGCATCTTGTGCTCCCTACAAACCTCAATGAGCTTGGTTACTGTGTCGATATGGTCCATTGTGCTGATTGCTTTCCGGAAGCCTGCTTGCTCACATGGTTGTCCTTCATCTAGTTTCTGCTAATCCTGTTCAGGATGACTCGTGTAAACAGCTTGTAGATGACGGACAACATGCAGAAGGGGTGATAGTTGCTGATGTCGTGAATGTCTCCCTTCTTCAACAGTAGAACTGTCCTGCTGGTTTTCCATTGGGAGGGCACCTTGCATTCAGACAGGTAGCATGTGAAGAGCCGAGCTAGTGTATTGATGAGTACCGAAGGCAGATTCTTCAGGTGTTCGGGTCTGACTTTGTCTGGGCCTGGTGCTGTTCCCTTCTTTATCGACGAGATGGCATGTGTGATTTCTTATGGGAGAACATTGGGAATGACATATCCATCCTGTGGAATTTGGTATGTGGGCTGGTGGATGTGGCTATCAAAGAGATTTGAGTAGAAGTCCTGGATAAACTTCTCCATTGCCTTTCTGGAAGATGTGATAGATCCATCAGGGCGTCGGAAGGCAGTCATCTAGTTGGCGGAAGGACAGGCGGGCAGTGTGAATGCTTTTCCCGGCTTCTGCTGCATCTTCCAGTATTTCTGCTCTTCTGCGTTTGAGGTCTTCTTTTATCTGCACCGTTTAGCAAGCTTGGACGTTAGCATTTGGTCTCCTGATGCTCACGCCTTGCCAAGTTGGCGAATGAGCTCAAGAGTTTCTGAAGACAAGCGTCCTTTTGTGTCTTTCTCTCTCAGCATTCTTCGCACAATCATGGAGGTGCTGAAACAGTCGATTGTATTCTTCATCGATGTCGGTCAATGATGGTATCTTCCCATGTTGCTGCAATGGTGCCAAAGAGTTCCCAGTTGGTGGTCGTTCTGGGAGTTCTCTTATTAAACTTTGCAGCCTTTTCTCCCCATTGCGGGAACTAGAATTTTGCACCGAAGGAGAGCGGTGGTCCGATCCTGTTTGGAATTTGGGGACGACAGCTACATCGGTCAGACAAAACCATCGATTGAAGATGATGTAGTTTATTTCATTGTGGAACTGTCCGCCAGGAGATTCCCATGTCCAACGTTTCGCTTCAGCTTTAACTGTGAGTTCCCATGAATGGTCTTGGTGGACATGATGAACTCAGATAGTCTCTCACCCCTGTCCCTGTTCATTCCATTTTTAGGCCATGGGTCCCGATGTGGAGTTCTTCAGCCGATCTTCTTGGTCCTATCTTGGCATTAAAATCATCAACTATGATCTTGTAGAAGGTGTGATCTTTTTTATAGAACTCCTCCAATTCCATGTAGAATTTCTCAATTTCACCTTCTTTGTATGTGGATGTTGGTGCATAGGCAATGAAGATAGAAATTGCTGGCAGTGTGCCACATCTCTTCAAGTGTAATCATTCTATTCGGTTTGTTAGGCATTCAAATGAATCAATTTTTATGGCCATAAAAAGGACACCAACGCCACCGATGCCTCTTTTCGGTCGCATGTTCCAAGGAACAATTCTTCTCCGGTGTCAAATACTGCATGATGCAACTGACGCCTCCTCGTTTCAGTCAGACCAATGATGTCGTATTTTGATCTTTTGCGCTTGCAGCATTCGATCCTCAATATATGCTTCAGATGCCAGCGCACATGCATTGAAAGTACAGACAGTCATTTTAGTCCTTCTTCGTTTGGTAGCCTAAGATGGCCATGAAATTTTATCAGGCACTGCTTGTTTGCCTTTCTTACTGCTGCCATATTAAGGGCTCTTTCGGGTCAGGAAAATAAACATTTCTGTTACTGGATTTGGCATATCGAACCCGCATCCGACAGCTTGCCAGGCTCTGCCATGCGGGCGCTATATTCTCATTACTTTGTGGGGCTCTCTCACAGGGTGGGTAGAATATTTATGGTACTTTGGAGGTAAGTTGTGCGACGCAGCGCCACATGCAATGGGGAAAGCTGGTTTCTGCTCTGCCAGGTGTACCTGTGTCTTAGGCTCAAGCATTCCTGGGCTTGAAATACTCTCCTCTGAAGGGCAGGTATCTGCGTGGTGGGTTCTTGTAGGCTGGGTTTCTGACAAGGCAGGCTGGAGACTGGATTAACCTGCTGGGTGGAGATCTTACCTGCTGCAAAGTGTGGATTGTGAAGATCACTGCCAGCAAGGTGTGAGGGTTTCTCTGGGCTCCTCGGAGGCTCCATCGGGATGGTGGACTCGGGTCGGAAGTTGCTCTCATGGTCCATGGAATGCAGGGGGTTCAATGAGGAAAGCTGGTTTCTGCTCTGCTGGGTGTACCTCCAGTCATCACATCAATAGGGGTTCGGACACAGATGATCTCTGTCCGATGATGATTAGGCCAGACGATGTCCGTCGTGCCCACCCAGGGATGCCAGATGTCGGGAACGCCGCCGGGGTCCCCGACAGTGTCAGGACAGAGGTTGTCTTCTACCTCCGAGGATGCCGGGAGAACAGATGAAAACTCACGAGTCCGGTGCAGTTCCAAAAAATGGCTTTTAATAATACAAAAGCTCTTCCACAGCACTACAATATAACGAACAAACTTTAGCTCTGGTCCGAACGTAGACCATACAAAAGAGCCCAAGTCTCCCACCAAAGAGAGAGGATCTCACCCGAGCTGAGCACTACCCAGAAGGAGCAAAAGGCCAAAGAGCAAAAGCCAAAAGCCAATTGCCAAAAGTCAAAAGCTGCAGGAGCCAAAAGCTGAAGGCTGAGGAACCAAAAGGCAAAAGGTGTACACACACACACACACACACACACACACACACACACACACACACACACACACACACACATATATATAATTAAATGTGTATATAATTTAACAGTTACATATAACTAAATATTGGTAATAGCAATTTATGTCTCACTATTAATCTATGATATTCAAATCATGTAACAACTTACTTAGAAGTCACTTTTTAAGCTTAAATGTACTAATTAATATTATTTTCTTTATTTTAAGAATCGGTGTTTTACATTTGGGCTTTTTGGTATTTTTGTATTTTTGTTTTAAGGCCACACCCAGCAGTGCTCAGGGCTTACTTCTGGCTCAGTGCTCAGGGTCCATTCCTGGCAGTGATCAGGGGACTATCTGAAGTTCTGGGTGTCAAACTTTAGGTCAGTTATTTGCAAGGCACTCACCCTACCAACTATCTGTCCTACCCATATATAAATGCTCTTTAAAAAAATTATCTCAGAGGATGGATTAATAGTTTGAGTGGGTAGGATATTTTCCTTGCATATGGCTGACCCAGATTAGATCCCTGCATCCCATATGCACTGCCAGGACTAATTCCAGGACTAGAGTCAGGAATGGAATCTGCTCATCACTAGGTGTTGCCCAAAAAGCAAAGAAAAAATAACAAAAGTTTTAAAATTACAATATATAGGGTTAATGTATACTCATGTAAATAATATATATTCTCTGAAATATTACATGACTGAAGTTGTCCATTGTCCCCACTGTCTCTGCTATTACCACAAATCTTCAAATCATATTTTTAGCAATAACTCAATCTCCAAATCCCAATTGTCATGTGTAATTCTACCCAGCTTGACTCTGTTAACTGATACTGATACAGTGATTTTAAGAATAATTTCCTTCAAAAGTGTTTCATTTTTACCTAATGACTAATATGATAATAAGGATAAATGATTAAAACTTTTGTCTGTAACTTGAATTTTCTGAATCTTATTATTTTGTTTTCTTTACATGAATTATTTCAAAACTTTCTTGTTACCATTAGGAAAATGAATTAGATAAAGGAAAATAAAACAACAATACTACCAGTAAAAACATTTTGAAATCAGCAATCTTGCTTGAACATTTCTGTTATTTTTTATTGTAGTATTTCTTTACCAATTTAAATGATTTCAGTTTTAAGCAATTAGTGTTATATAAAATATATGAATTGCACATCATAAAGACAACATATTTAACTATATTAAGTGAATAGTTTACCATATTTTGGACATATTGAATGATGACAATTTAGCTACAATTTGAAGTAGAATTAAATTCTAAAAGAAAAACTTCATATACAAAGAAACCTATGAAACACTGCTTCAAGAAATAAAAGAGTACATGAGGAAGTGGAAACACATCCCCTGCTCATTTAGGGGGGAATAGTTAACATTGTTAAAATTGTAAAACTCCTTAGAGCTTTATACAGATTCAGTGTGGACCCTATAAGGATACCCATGAAGTTCTTCAAAGCAATTGACCAAACACTCTTGAAATTTATATGAAATAATAAACCCCAAAGGATAGCTAAAGCAGTCCTTGGGCAAAAAAGAAGATGGGGCCATAATGTTTCAACTTCAAACCATAATACAAAGCAGTAATAATTAAAACAGCATGATATTGAAGTAAAAACAGACCTGCAAACCCAGAGACCTGGGCCCTAAGAAAGTAGGATGAGAATGCTATTCGGGTCTCCCAAAGAGGAATCAAAAGAGCTATGCTTTTAATATCATGCCTCACTCAAGTGAAAGAAGAAATCCGGAGCTCCAACCTCCTGTCACCGTTCCAAAGTCAGGGACGCTATCTCGCTTGCCAAGATATTGTAAATCAGATGGGCTGGACATGTAATGCGATTTGGAGATTACTGCTGGACTAGAGCCGTTACCGATTGGATCCCATGGGATGTCAAAAGATCACGTGGCTGCCCACCTACAAGATTGTCAGACTTCTTTGTCAAGACCCTGAATGAACCATTTGAGGCTCTTCGTATTCCTGAAGCAAGCAGATGCCATTGGGCTGCACTGGCACATAATAGGGTCAAATGGAAATGTTACTGGCACCCCTTGGAGCAAATCGATGATAATGGGATATCAAGTGATCAAGTGATCAAGTGATCCTGACACCCATGGTCAAATACATGAGCACTTTATCTTTGATAAGGAGCAAAAAGTATGAAATGGAGCAAGGAAAGCCTCTTCAACAAGTGATGCTGGAAAATCTGGCAGGTATGTGTAAAATAATGAATTTGGACTTCTCTCTAATACCATGCACAAAAGTCAGATCAAAATAGATTAAAAAATCTCAATATGTGACCTTGTATTCAGACAGGTAGCGTATGAAGAGCTGAGCCATTGAATTGATGAGTGCTGACGGCAGATTCTTCGGGTGTTCAGGTCTGAATTTGTCTGGGATAGGTGCTGTTCACTTCTTTACCAGCAAAATGGCATGTTGGATTTCAGAAGGGAGGGCTTTGGGAACGACATATCCATCCTGTGGAATTTTGTAGGTGGGCAGGTGGATGTGGCTATCAAAGAGATCCGAGTAGAAGTCATGGATAATCTTCTCTATTGCCTTTCTGGAAGATGTGATCAATCCATCAAGACATCGGAAGGCAGTCATCTTGGTCTTACAGTTGGCGAAGGACAGGTGGCATTGCAAATGCTTTTCCCGGCTTCAGCTGCCAGGCCAGTACTGCTGCTCTTTGAGGTCACCCTTTATCGTTTCTCTGCACTGCTTGGAGAGCTTGGACATTACCTTACAGTTGCCTGAAGCTCAGCCTTGCCACATTGGCGAATGAGCTCAAGAGTTTTGAAGACAGGGATTCTTCTGTGTCTTTCTCTCTCTCTCTCTCTGGCATTCCTTGCCCAATCATGGAGGTGCTGAACCAGTCGGTTGTATCCTTAATCAAAGTCATCAATGATGGTATCTTCCCATGTAATGGGAAGATAATTGCCATAATGGTGCCAAAGCGTTTCCAGTTGGTGGTCATTCTGGGAGTTCTCTTCTTACACTTTGCAGCCCTTTCTCCCCGTTCCATGAAGTAGAATTTGGCACAAAGGAGACGGTGGTCTGATCCTGTTTGGAATTTTGGGACGACAGCAAGATTGGTCAAGCAAGACTGTCTACTGAATATGGTGTGGTCAGTTTCATTGTGAAATTGTCCACCAGGATATTCCCATATTCAATGCTTAGTTTCAGTCTTCTGGAACTGTGAGTTACCATGAATGGTCTTGGTCAACATGATGAACTCGGATAGTCGCTCATCCTGTTCACTCCATTCTAGGCCATGGGTTCTGATGTGGAGTTCTTCAGCCTATCTTCAAGGTCCTATCTTTGCATTAAAACCACCGACTGCTCTTTAGAAGGTGTGGTCTTCTTCATAGAACTCCTCCAGTTCCATGTAGAATTTCTCAATTTCTTCTTCCTTGTATGTGGATTTTGGTGCATAGACAATGAAGATAGAAACTGCAGGCAGTGAGCCAAGTCTATTCAAGTATAATCATCCGATCCGGTTTGTTCGACACTCAGAGGAATCAATGCTCATAGCCAGGTCTGCGTTGACAGAACACTGATACCACCTCTGCTTCTTCATCACATAGTCTGAGGAATAGTTCTTATCTCCATGTCAAAAAGGCGTGATGTGATTGATGCCTTCTCGTCTCAGTCAGACAAATGATGTCGTACTTGATCTTTTACACTTGCACCAGCAGGTCCTCGATTTATGCTTCTGATGCCAGCCTATGTGCATTGAAAGTATAGACAGTCATTTTAGTTCTTCTTCGTTTTGGCAGCCTAGTTTGGCCCTGAGATTTTATCAGTCTCTCCTTGCTCTTCCTTCTTAGCACTGCCGTATTTAAGGCTCTTTCAGGGTCAGGGGATGACATTCATAATTTTACTGGTTTTGGCATATTGAATATGCATTGGACTCCTTGCCAGACTCTGCCGTGCAAGCAGGAAACTCTTGGTAGCTTGCTAGGCTCTCTGAGAGGGGCAGATAGAATATTCTTGGTTAATTTACAGATAAATTGCACGGAGGATATACATGATGACCTCTTAATGTATGTATTTTAAGCCATAATGTGTAAGAGAAGGAAGAGAGAGAGACAGAGAGAGAAAAGAGGTAAAAGAGCCTGCATTAGAGGCAGGTTGGGGGAGGAGGGAGAGAACTGGGGACATGGATTGTGGGAAATGGGCACTGGTGGAGGGGTGGGTGCTGGAGCACTGTATGACTGAACCCCAGAATTAACATCTTTGTAATTGTATATATATATCATAGTGGTATAATAAAATATTTATTAAAAAAACCTTCAAAATTCATTTAGATTTGTGGAAGATAAACAGTTATATTAGACAACAATGTATTTTTCCAAGAAATTTGTTAGATACACTTTCTTAGTTAAATTTTGTTCCTCTTTGTTGCAGTCATTTTTTCTGAGTCTAAAAGAAATTTGGTATCGGTATTCACTGACCTTTCGTCAATATTTGCTCTCTATTATTTTTGTGTGAACCTTACTCCCTAGTAGACTAATTTAGCAAATCATGCACAATATCCATTAAATGTAAAGAAAGTGAAAAGCAACTGGAGTTTTTCTTTAGCAAATAGCCAAATTTTCTGAATTTAACAAGTCTGTACTTTTGTTCTGTGAAGCCACCTCATATATATTTCTTTTTTTAAAAAAATGGATATCATAGTTTACTGTAATATCATTAGTAATTTTTAAATATACACTATCACTGACTAACACTCACACCAAGACTGATGTCCCTCCTACCCCTATATCCAGGTCCCCTCTCCCATCTCAGAACCCCATGGCATCCATGCACACAGCAAACTGATTTCTTCAAGCTGGTTTATTATCATTTGCCATTGTCTATATTACTTGGTTTGTTTCTTTACACTTAACATATGAGCAAAATTACTCAGAATCTGTCCTCTAGCTCTTAGTCAATTTGTTCAATGCAATACTCTCAACTTCCATCCAAATTAAAGCAGCTTACTTCAAGAGTTCACTTTTCTGTATTTTTATTTTGTTGTGAGTTGGGGGCCACACTAGGCAGTGCTGATTGCTTATTCCTGACTCTGCCATCATGCCACAATTGTTTCAGCCACTTATCACTTGTTGGGCTCTGGGGATGTATTCATCTCGGCTATGAACATAAGTGTGCATGCAGTTTTCCAAATCAATGCTCTTATATTCTTGGAACAGGTATCAAGAAGGAAAACCACTAAATTGCTTGGTAGCTCTAATTTTAATTTTTGGAAAAGTCTTTAGACCATTATTCTTAATGGAGCTGACCCAGATGTCTCACCAACAGAGAATGAAGGCTCCATTTTCACTACAGCCCAATCAACAATGATGCTTTGCTGGTCTTCTTGATCTGATCTACTTTGACAGGTATAAGACATCAATATCTGGTCGAGACTTTGATGCACTTTCCCAATAATCAGTGACAATGAACACTATTGAGAGGAAATATTCTCACATGATACATCTGACAAGGAGTTCATATCCAAGATTTAAAAGAACTCATAAAAATCAACCACAATGAAGTAATCTAGTCAAAAATAATGAGAGTTGCTGAACTCTCAATGAGTCTCGTGGAGCAGATATAACTACAGAACCGTGAAAATCATATATGTAAAAATTGTTCGTCATACAGTTTTAATGTCAGTAAATTAATTATTAGAGTTCCTCATATGTTTTATCTTTATCAGATTAATGCTAATTATTAACAAGTGACAAACTGTCTAAAATTTTATTTGGATAATTTGAAATTAAAAATTAGAGTTTTAATTTACAAATAGCACTAACAAAATGTATTTGACCAATTAAAATAGTAAAGGGATTATTCTCATATAAATCTGAGGATGCAAAACTATGCATTTTTTATTTAAACACTGTGATTTCAGGTTTCCTTGCAGTACAGTTGTCACATTCATTGCTCAACATCAGTCCCACCATACTGCACCCCTACCACAACCAAATGCTAACTCACCCCCACCCATTCTCTATCCCCACCCCAGCTCCCTTAGCTGGCTGTAACAACATTGTTCATTGCAACATCTATATGGGAAAGGTCCTGCCGTAGACCTGACCCTCAGCTGGGTGGTTTTCTTCACATGCCATGCAGCTGCTTTGCACTGCTCCACAGGAGGAAGCTGTAGTAGTTGTGTCTCTGGTCATTCTTTCCGGAGAGTTACTATCCGTCCAGGTTCATGGTCAGTTGTGAATGTCTTTTGTGCAGCTCATAGTCACTCCCATTGGGTCATTGGTGGTGGGGATGAGAAGAAGGTGGTCAATCCCCCACTCCAAGCCCAGTTGCCGTGCCCAAGGGAAACCGTGTAAACCTATGCATTCTCCAGCAGAAGTCAGCAATGCAAAAAGATGGAAGCATTCGTTACTTATTTTAACAATGATAACAATATCATTTGAAATGCATGATGTATGTTAAATGAAAATATACCATATCTTATATTCGATAGTCAGAATTTTGAGTTGTATCTCACAACATCAATTTTTACCTAAAGGTAAATAAAATGGTTTGACAAGGCAAATACATGTGTAAATAATAAGTAAAATAAGAAATCAACTGTCTAAAGGAAAGCAAAAAATTGCTAAAAGAAGATGGGAAAGTGTTTGTATGCAAATGGTATAATTACTAAAACCTAACTGATTGATTTTTATTTAAAAAAAGACCTGGTTTGTGCTGTGTTGGTGAATTCATGAATTTACCAATATGCTTGAGTCTCAGCAAATTTCAAATAAATATTGATAATTTTTCACAAGTACTGAGAGCAAACAAGTCACTGATAGAAGATGTAAGGAGAAAAAGTGGGATAAATCAGAAGCTAAAAATGTACACATATCAAGTCAGGCCATATCCAGCCTTCTGGAAGGCAAAAAAAAGAAGATTGAAGGTCACCACAGGGATTTTTTTTAAATCACATTATTGACTGAAGACAACACACATCTCATTGATGTCAGAAATCATAAAAATGAGAATTCAATGGGGCAACATCTTCAAATTACTAAAATAAAATGTCAGTCCAGAGCTCTACATCTTATGAAAGTCTGTAAATTAAGGAGACAATGAAAATGTCCTTCTACAAATTAAAACTAATTCAAAGATAAAAAACAAAATAAAGTGCAACCGATTCCATTTATATTTAACATATGAGAAATACTATGGACAGTCTTCAGCTAAATAAGCATAATGTACATTAGAAATTAAATATATTCAAGGTAAAGAATATAATCCAAATAAAATTAAAGTAGACAAATTTTTGTTTTTGCTTTTTCGGTCACACCTGGTGATGCTCAGGGGTTACTCCTGGCTCTGCACTCAGGAATTACTCCTGGCAATACTCAGGGGACCATATGGGATGCCGGGGATAGAACCCGGGTCAGCTGCTAGCAAGGCAAATGCACTACCCACTGTGCTTTCTCCCCAGTCCCACAAATATTTTTTTTCAAATTGTTTACAACTTTTGTGCAAGAAGGTAGAGTATAGTAATAAAATTAATGTATGTATATATGAATATATACATATACACATAATATATATATATATATTATATATACATATACACATATATATATCCCACAGGGCAGAGTCTGATAAGCTACCCATGTTGTATTTGATATGCCAAATGCCAGTAACAATTATAGACCTCATTCCCATGACCTGAAGGAACGGTTTGAGGCTCTTCAAACCATTGAAGTGAGCAGTTACCCTTGGGCTACACTAGCATGTGGCAGGACATATGGAGATGTTACTGGTGCCTGCTCAAGCAAATCCATGAACAACGGGAAGACAAGTCATACAAGTGATGTATATATAGTGTGTATAAAAGAATATGTTGTAACTATAGTGTGATAGATTGATGGGAGGGAGAAATGGAGAAACTATTGTAAAATGTTCCTTAAATAGAGAAAGAAATTATAGATACTACCTTAAAATTAGATTAGCTTGTTTTAACTTATACTCTATATCATAAGCAACTGCTAGAAAAATGTTTTTCGGTTTTACCAAATCTTTTTAAAATATCCACTGCAATTCTTTTGTTATTGCAGTTAGTAGAATTCACACACTTGGTGCCTATAGGAGACAGAGGGCACACTGAGGCCTCTGTGAATATATGGATAATAATTCATATATATATTCCAATATATTCCAATATCCAATATATTCCAATAATTCATATCTATATGAATTATTTGAATATATATGTACATACACACAGTTTTGTTATTTGGTTTCACTCTTTTCTCCCTTTCTTCTCCATCTTTTGCTTCTGCTTACTTCAATACTATTATTTATGCTACCTTAAATAAAATTAACATTTATATATAAATAAAATATACATCACACAGAAACACACACATATATATGTATATGTGTGTATATATATATATATATATATATATATATATATATATATATATTCAGAAGGCCAAATCTAAATGTGTTTAGAGTCTCCCATGGACAGTTCCAAGATGAAATTTACCACATCATATTCAATCAGCAGTTTTGTCTGATTTATGTCGCTGTTGTCACAAAATTCCAGACGGGATCAGACCACCGTCTCCTCCATGCAAAATTCTATTTTAAGGAGCAGGGAGAAAGGGCTGATAAATTTGGGAAGAGAACTCCCAGAATGACCACCAACTGGGAACTCTTTGGCACTATTGAGGCAACATGGGAATATTCCTTCACTGACAACTTCAACAAAAAATGTGATTGACTGCTTCAGCACCTCCATGATTGTGCGAAGAATGCTGAGCGTGAAAAATCCACAAACAGACGCTTGTCTTCGGAAACTCTTGAGCTCATTCACCAACGTGGTTTGGTGTGAGCCTCAGGCAATCACAAGCCGACATCTGAGCTCACAAAGCAGTGCAGAGAAGCTAGAAAGACCTCAGAGAAGAGCAGCAGTCCGGGTCAATGCAGCAGAAACTGGAAAAAATATTTGCAATGCCTGCCTGTCCTTCACCAACTATAAGACCAAGATGACTGCCCTGCAACATCTTGATGGATCTATCACATCTTTCAGAAGAGCAATGTAAAAGATTTTCCACAACTTCTACTCACATCTCTTTGATAGCCATGTCCATCTGCCCACAAACCAAATTCCGCAGGATGGACATGTCATTCCCAATGTTCTTCCTTCCAAAATCCAGCATGCCATTTTGTCGATAAAAAAGCATACAGCACCCGAACCAGACAAAGTTAGACCCGAACACCTGAAGAATCGGCCAGTACTTGTCAATACACTGACTCGGCTCTAAACAAGCTACCTATGTGAATGCAAGGTTCCCTCCCAAAGGGAAACCAGAAGGACAGTTCTGTTGTACAAGAAGTGACATCTACGACATCACAACTATCGCTTCATCTATCTGTTATCCATTGCCTACAAGTTATTCACTGTCGGGACGCTGCTGGGTCCCCAACAGTGCTGGGAAGCGAGTTCCTTTCTATCTCTGAAGCCGGTGGGGAATGGATGAAAAATCAGGAATCCGATGCTGTTTTAAAAGGGCTTTACTAACACAGGTTCCGATGTGCAATCCAAGAGCAGGGAAAACCGCCAGATTCTGGGTTCCTAGCTAGGCCCCAGCCACGTGTAGGCCAAGATGGCTGCCACCACGTATTGAGGTCTAACAGAGAATGGAGAGGACTGAGAAGCAAAACGCCAAGGGAAGCCAAAATGGCAAAAGGGGAGAAGAGAGAGCTTCATCCTTCTTGTAACTTATTTTATAGATAGAAATTCCCCAAAACTTCCCAGCCCGGCCCATTCTGGGCTGGGCTATCTAGAGATGAAAACAGGAAAACAGCTCTATAGAAATGTAGCAACTTCAGGAGACCATCTGGCTGTTTACAAGGACCCAGAGCTAATTAAAAGCCTCCTAGCAGAGCTGGGAGAAGCTATAAGCTAAATGTAACTTCCCCTGGCAGGGAGGGTAAATACCCTCAGGTAATTTCTCCCAGCACCTCACCTAATGTTTTGAGCCAAGATCTGCCTGGAACTGCCTTTATAGGGTAGAGAAGGGGGGTTTCTGAGATGGCATGTCTCTGTACCAAAGACTACACTAATGCCAGTTAAATATTTCTCCAAGCCTTCACAAGAGTCTCGTCTACTTCATGGCAGTTTTGTATTTTACTTGTCTTTGAGTTATCAGGGAGTCATGCTTGCTTGCTTGGAGGCAAACAGCATTTCTCTCTGGTCGAATTACTTAGAGATCCAACGATGCCAAGCAAATATGCTGGTAAGATCTAGCTAGTCCCACGATGATTGTGGTAGCATGAGAGAATATTTATACCAGCCAGTACAGAATAGATGGTCAGATAAACTGCCACATTTAAACTACCCCCTTATCTACAAAGTGATTTGCAGGAGGCAATCCAGGGCAGATGCAGATGCTTTTTAGGATTTTAGGTGTCCTGCAACAATTCACTAGAGTCATCCGGAATAGAATCAGCAGAACACTAGATGAAAGACAGCCATTCAAGCAAGCCGGGTTCCAAAAAAGGATTCAGCACAATTGGCCATATCCACAAGGAGACCAAGTTCATTGAGGTTTTGCGAGAGTTCAAGATGCTGCTCTGTCTCACATTCATTGATTTAAAGAAAGCCTTTGGGGGCGACCAGCCATAGCATGCGGGCCTCGGAAGCGCCTGGGGAAGCTGGAACTCTGCTTTCCACCGGCTAAGCTGACCATGGGGCTCTCGGGAGGCAGATGGGTTTTGGGAGTGGGCCCATCACCTCCGGGGGTCCCGGAAGCAGCCAGATGAGACTCGCCCACCTCACTAGCCACCACCTTTGCTGTCCAGACACTGGAACACTGCCTCACAACCAGATTGACAGAGCCAAACCAGTTCAAGCCCAGGTAGGCGGCTCCCAGAGGTGGGAATCGCTGGGAATTCATCAGATGGAGTCAGGGACCGGCCATTCTCTCCTCCATTTTGTCAAGCCTGGTGGCCCCGCCCGGAGCTGCCCTGGGGCGACCAGCCATAGCATGCGGGCCTCTGGCGCGCCTGGGGAAACTGGAACTCCGCTTTCCCCAGCTAAGCTGACCATGGGGCTCTCGGGAGGGCAGATGGGTTTTGGGAGTGGGCCCCATCGCCTCCGGGGGGTCCCGGAAGCAGCCGGATGAGACTCGCCCACCACACTAGCCACCACCTTTGCTGTCGGGACACTGGAACACTGCCTCACGACCAGATTGGTGGGAATAGCTGGGAATTCGTCAGATGGAGTCAGGAACCAGCCATTCCCTCCTCCATTTTGTCAAGCCTGGTGGCCCCACCCAGGAGTTGCCCCGGGGCTACCAGCCATAGCATGCAGGCCTCTGGCGCACCTGGGGAAGCTGGAACTCCGCTTTCCCCGGCTAAGCTGACCATGGGGCTCTCGGGGAGGGCAGATGGGTTTTGGGTTTTGGGAGTGGGCCCATCGCCTCCGGGGGTCCCGGAAGCAGCCGGATGAGACTCGCCCACCACACCAGCCACCACCTTTACTGTCCGGACGCTGGAACACTGCTTCATGACCAGATTGACAGAGCAAAACCAGTTCGAGCCTAGGTTGCATGGCGCCAGCGGCGCGCGCTCATCAAAATAGTGGAAACAAGAATGTCCTTTAATCCACTGCATTCCACGATGTGCAGGAAATTTTGGCAGGATGGAGTGATAGGGAGGAAAGAGAGGACATGCAGAACCCACCAAGTAGTTGAGGTGAGGGTGGGGGAGGGAGGTGGGGACATTGGTGATGGGAGATGGGTTTGGGTGGAGGGTTGGGTGTTGGAACGCTGTGGAACCAGAACTCTGCATGAGCATCTTGCAATTGTATGTCTAAAATGGTGTAATAAAATTTGGGGGAAAAAAAGAAAGCTTTTGATTCTGTTGAGACTGAAGCCCTAGCCAAACAGGGCATTCAAGCGCAGTACATCAAGATCCTCTATGAGCTGTATTAAGGATTCACTACAAAGATCCCACCAATCTACAAGGAAGTGATCATCCACGTAAAGAGATGGGTTTGGCAGGGGAGATACCATCTCACCGAAACTCTTCAGTGCCACCCTTGTGTACATCATGTGACAACTGGAATGGGAAGAATGGGAGGCGAAGATAGATGGTCAGCAACTACACCACCTCTGCTCCACTGATAACATCATTCTAATAACACCAAATATCAGCCAAGTGTCACAAATGCTGGCTGACTTTGACCATGAGTGTAGAAAGTTTGGACTGCAGCAGAATTTCAAGAAGACAGTGTTCAAGAGAAATGGACTAGTTCCTGATGCTCCATTTGCTCTCACCAAAGCGAACAATTCCAAATGCAGCAGTTATGAGCACCTGGTCGAGAACTCAAAATGATGAACAACCTAAAACCTGAGTTGCGCCGGGTGGAAGAGAGCAGTGTGCCTTCGAGAGCATAAAGTTAGTGGTAAAGAAGGCGAACAACTTCTGACTCCGGGCACAACTTTTCGACTCACCAATCTTCCTGCACTAACATATGACTCAGAGACCTGGGCCCCATGAAAACAGGATGAGAAGGCTATTTGATAGCCCAAAGAGGAATAAAAGAGTTATGCTCGGAGTATCACACTTCATTCAAGTGAAAGAAGGAATCTGGAGTTCCAACCTCCATCATTGATCAAGAATCAGGAATGTTGTTTCATTTGCCAAGATGATAAAAATCAGATGGACTGGACAAAAATGCGATTTAGGGGTGATCACTGTACTAGAGCTGTTACTGACTGGATGCCACGGATGTCAAAAGAATGCGTGGCTTCCCACCTACGAGATGGTCAGAACTGAATGAGCGATTTGAGAGTCTTCATGTTCCTGGAGTGAGCAGATGCCATTGGGCTACACTTGCACATGACAGGGACAAAATGGAGATGTTACTGGTGACCACTAGAGAAAATCGATGAACAACTGGAAGATAAGTGATAGTGATATTTATATGTTCTAAGCTATCAATTGATATAGTAGCAAGATTTTTTTTTCATCATTCTGTCAACCCACCAAAGCTAGAAAAACTCATGTTACATAAAGCCCTGCAAGAATGTTTGGTCATGTCTTTTTACTTTTTTGGTTATTTCCTGGAGGATTCAGATTCTTACAAATACTTATCACTGGTATTCCTGCCTCTATTTATATGTAACTGTGACACATTCTATTTTGTATCTAATGTATATTAATAAAATTTACTTTTTAATTATTTTATTTATGTAAGCACCATGGTTTACAAAGTTGCTCATAGTGCAATGTTATGAGCAATGTTCCAACATCAATCCACCACCAGTGTGACCTTCCTCCCACTACCCATTTTAGCAACCACCCCAGCCACCCCTTAGAAGGCAGAAACCAATTTATTTTCTATTGCTTTGTTATAACCAAATGGCTAATGGAATTACCAAAAAAAGTATTTCAGTAAAAGAAAATCTGTGAAAAATTTTATTTCTCCCCATGGAGTCATTAATTCCTTGTCTGAGGGTTTACAAAGCTGTTGCTAACTGAGCCGTCATGTTAATGTTTTTGTTTACTGAGTATAGTTGGCTTCTAATGTTAGTTTCCCATCTGAGTTTGGGTGCTCCTACTGGGATGTCAGTGCTATGGAATTTGGAGGTGCTGTATGGCTGCTAAAGTGGCCACATGCTCTAGGAAGTGCAGGATAAAAACTGTTCTTATCCTGAAGGGAGAAAAATCATGAAATACTAATTTATATACTAAACACTGTCCAGGGCCAGGAAGATAAACCTGTGGGTTAAATATGGACTTTGCTCTTAGGAGACCTGAATTTCATTCCAAGCCCCACATGGTCTCTTTTGAACTATTGAAAATAACCTTAGACACAGCTGCACCCCTCAGCCCATCAACCCATGTGGAGCAGCCCATGGGGGGTTCAGAGGACGGTAAATGACTCAGCCCCTAGTCGAGTCCAACATAGCTGCTAGGGTTAGCAGGCACGTGGGGGGGAGGCCATGCTGGCCAGACTTGGAGTGGGTATTTTGGCTTCTCCACCTCCACTCTGGCGGGCATGACTACGGGCTTGCAGCTTCCACAGCCAGAAAAACCAGACAAGAGACAGACCAGACCCACAGCTTAGATAATAATGGTTAGCACCAGGTCCTTCCCAGGATCTTTCACATTTGTACACTGTAATGATCATTGTAGTTGCAACAAACTGGGGAAGTTGATGGGGAAAGAGGAATTATAATATCACACTAGAACTCACTATTGAATATACACATAGAGACTTACATCATAAACCATTAATATCTGTAGGGCAAGCCACAAAGTGACTTGTGAAGAAGAGCGAGAAATACAAAGACAGAAACAGAGATAGAGAAAGAGAAAGAGAGAGAAAGAAAGGTGACTGCTATAGGGACAGTTTGGGGTTGGGTGGGAGGGAGTGTTGGAACATTGGTGGTGGGAGTGGGCCACTGGTGGAGGGCTGGGTGCTGGAACACTGTATGAGAGAGACCCAATTATGAACATCCTTGTATATCTCATGGTGTATAATAAAAAATTTAAAAAAAAAAAGAACCCTCAGACATGGGCTGCCCCTAAGTACTGTCTTGTACAGATAAAATCAAACAATCAAACAAATAAAGCATCAAATGTCTCAATTCAAACTCCAAAATCACATATTGTGTATCTGCTAAGTTATCCTTATCATGTTAATATGTTTTCCATTTTCTGAATCTTTGTCATGTATGGAAAAACAATTTTTGTCTGTAATTATTTTCTTACAAATTTATTTTCCTCATAAATTTGATTTTTTGTTCCACTTTGGCCAAAGTATTTATATTTTATTTAAAATATTTAGCAGCATCACTAAAAAGCGTTGAGCTACATTTTTATTAATTATATAGATAGCAGTTTAAGAAGTTCAAAGAGAGAACGTCTCCCTAAATTCAAGTGCATATTGGCTTTCCTTTAGCTTGGTGATTAGCCCTTTATCTAGGTGATATGAGTGAAAGATAGTCACAAATTCTTCATGAAGTAAAGAAAACAATGATTTTGTTTGTTTCTTTGGTGGGGGACTTTATATCTAATGGTGCTGAGGGCTTATTCCTGGCTCTGTACTCAAGGATTATTCTTGGGAACCTTAGGGTGTACAAGAGACAGAAACAAGACTGGTTGTGCACAAAGTTAAGTGTCTTGTCCACTATGTACATCTCTGTCCATGATGGACCCTGGATACTTTGTTTTAAATAAACACTGTGGTATACACATACAAAATTGCTCAGGATTGGGTTTTAGTGAGACAACATTCCAATACACATGCCTTCAACAGTGTACATATCCCACCACCAGTTTCCCCAGTTTCCCTCCTACCAAATCCCTACCACTAAGCCTACCTCTATGGCAGGCACTTCTCTCTCTCTCTCGGTCTCTCTCCGTCACCTTTCCTCTGTCTGTATGTCTGTCTGTCTCTCTGTCTTTCTCTCTGTCTCTCTGTTTCTCACTCTCTCTCTATCTCTTTCCTCTCCTCCTTCTGACAGTCTCTCTCTGTCATTATGGTTTGCAATATAGGTACTAAAGCTTATCATGTCATCATGTCATTTGTACTAAGGCATTTGGGTTGTTTCCAGATTCTGGCTATTATTAATATTGCTATAATGCACACAGAAGTGCTTATGGTTTTTACTGTGTGATTTTGAGGCTCTGGGCTATATTTCCAGGAGTTATATTTTTGGGTCATATAGAAGCTCAATTTCTAGTTTTTTGATGAATGCCCATTTTTTTTTCCAAAAGTGTTGGACCTGTCTGTATTGCCAGCAACAATGAAAGAGAGTCTCTTCCTATTTCCATCTGTGACAGCACTGGTTGTGTTTATTCCTTTGAATAAGTGCCAGTTTCTGTGACGTGAAATCATATACTTTTGTTGTTTTGATTTTGCATCTCGTGATGCAAATTGTAGAGCATTTTTCATGTACCTTTTGGTCATTTATATTTTTTTCTTTGAGGAAGTTTCAATTCATTTCTCCTTCCCATTTTTTTGAGAAGTGTTTTCTTATTTAATGATTTTTTATAAAGTTCTATCAAAGTTCTGCCTTATGTGTCCTTTATATTTATCCCTTATCAGGGTATTGGGTAAATAGTTTTTCCCATTCTGAGGGTTGTCCTTGTATTTTAGTCATCATTTATTTTGAGGCATAGAAGCTTCTTAGTTTAATATTGTCCCATTTGTTTATCTTTGTTTACACTTGCTGAGTCTGCCTTGGTGTTTCAACTTTGAAGATGCCTTTAGCTTCAATGTCATGGAGAGTTGTGTTTATGTTTTCCTTGGTGTACCTTAGGGATTCAGGTCTGACTCAGAGGTATTTAATTCATATTTGACTTTTGTGCATGGCATTAGAAAGAGGTCTGAGTTCTTTTATTCTTTTGCTTGTAGGTGTTAAGAAAAGGAATTTAAGGGATGATTGGGAAAATTGGAAATAATGGTGGTGGGAAAGTACAGTGTGTGGTGGATTGGTGTTGGAATAAATGTCCATAACATCTGATAGTGAATAACTGTAAAAATGAATAAAATTGCCAATAAATATTAAAGGACAACCTTGATAAAATGACTTTAGCAATGATAACAGCATATTAGAAAGAGGTCTGGGTTGATTTGTTTTCTGTATATAACTGCCCAGATATGAGAAAAAGACTTTCTTTAAGGACAGCATTAATAAAATAAATTTAGTACTGATAATGATGCAATTGGCTTTCAGAGAAATGTCTACTTCAGGATGCAGATCCAGACTTCTA
Organism: Cryptotis parvus; assembly: GCA_021461705.1. Taxonomy (NCBI): domain Eukaryota; kingdom Metazoa; phylum Chordata; class Mammalia; order Eulipotyphla; family Soricidae; genus Cryptotis; species Cryptotis parvus. The sequence continues at coordinate 148,764 of JAJIBD010026016.1, read as the reverse complement.
AATAGCAGAGAAGTTCATATAATCCACCCATTCTAACAATTCACAAGACAGAAAGAAAAAAGCTATTGTGTTTGTCAAAATGAGAGCAACAAGAATCTTGTATCTCAGACAAAAATGATTAAAAGTATGAACATTGTGAAATAACTTAAAAAGGCAAAAGTTACTGGGATTACAATTAAAAATGAATCCTTTGGTCATAGGAAGTTTTAACAATTAGCAGGTGTGTGTCTGATCTCAATGGACAATCAACTGTTGTTCTTGAGAAGCAAAGATTGTTAATGCAGTTAAATTGTGGCGGCAGCAGCAAGAGCAGAATTTAGTACATTACCAACAATACATTTATTCAAAGAAAAATCTAGGAGGAAGTATTATGATGGATAGATTTCACTTTGTAATAGAGTGAAAACTTTCGATTTATAAAAAGTCTGTAAATGCAATCGAAGGCATCCAGTTTCAGTTCAGTCCCATAGCTACAAAGCAAAGGGCACCTCTTTTTTTCAGGAAACTCGCCTCTGAAGAAAGTTCATCTTGATCCTTATTGGTCCCAGCAAGAAAGAAAATGTTAAAAGCTAAACCTTATGACTTTAGCGCTGAAGCCTGAAAAACAAACTTTTAATAACTTTCATGATCTCTACAGAACTGTCAAATACCAGCTAGCATTGTATGAGTCAAGAAAACCATATAAGCATTGTCTTAATGTTCAGTCTAGTTATACTATACATATGCCTTCTATATATTTTGCACAATGCTCGTATTGTTATGATATTACAGATTGGCCATTATATATGTTATCTGAGTTCACTCAATGAAGTTGATCTTTATGGTTCTACATCAATTGCATTCCTGAATATATTAGTCAATTGAGAATGATGCTAGAATATGATCAGAAAAAGAGTGATGATGGTAAGGAAAAGCTTCCCTACTGGAGGACATGGTAGTTAACTAAGGCTCCCATCATGCAGAATACCAATTTCAAGGCAGCTAAGTCTTGCTGATTCGGGGTTGTTTGTTTTCATTAAGTAGGTATTGTACAGGGATACAGATTCTAGCTTCATTTATCATCATCATCTGAAGTAGATTATGGCTAATGATCGGTAAATATGCAGAGGTGATTTGGATTTGGGAGGATGTTTATTTGTCTGTTGAACATGAAGTTTTGTTAATATAGTCATTTTTCAACCACCCCCAAGTTGCAATGATTTATATCCATAGAGACTTTTTTTAAGAACTGGAAATTAGCTTCATGCTATCAATTTACTTATTTTCCATTGCAGTATTTCAGTTATGAAATGTTGGTTTTAAAGGGGAGAAGAAAATTAACTTCAAACTAAGCCATTTTGCCATTAACTTGGACTTTACTTGTCCATAAAAAGGAGTAGTTTTTCCTGAACACAAATTCTTAATTCTGTACCAGAACTTACAGAATTATAAAGTATGGCATTGATTGTGATCCTACAGACATAGGTTATTTTTAAATATATTACATATTGCTTTCATTTGCTATTCATATCAGTTGTTTTTTTTTGAAATGACTAAATTCCCACGTGTGTTAGAAGGGCTCCCACCAGAATACTGACATCACTTTGCTATTATTATTTCTTTTTTATTCATTTCAATTGAGATAATGTTGGCCAACAAGACTATCATTTTGTGACACTCTCGCCGAAAATACAGATACCATCCAAACCACTATTTCTGCACCCCACTCTTCTCAGCTCCCAGTCCTTTCTGCTTCCTACCCCACATCTCTTTCTCTTTTTGTTCAGAACCTTAGTTCTGAGATCACATTCTATGAGTTATTTTTAGTTTTTCAAGTTTTTATTGAGGCCAGAGCGATAGCACAGCGGGTAGGATGTTTGCCTTGCATGTGACTGCTCTGGGTTCGATTCCCTGCATCCCACATGGTCCCCAAAAGCACCACCTGGAGTAATTACTGAGCAAAGAGCCAGGAGTAACCCCTGAGCATAGCCAGGTGTGACCCATAAAGCAAAAACATAGAAAAGAATTTTTATTATAGCAACAGGAGATAGACCATTACAAAGCTGCTCATAATTAGTTTCAGTCTTACAGTGTTCCAGCACCATCCTTCCACCAGTGCACATTTCCCAACAGCAATGTTTCTGGTTTCTCTTGCCCCTGTGTAGTGTTCTGCCCCTCAAAAGAAAGTGACCAAAAAACAAAGACAGGGAAAGGATATTTATTTTGGGAATTGGGAAAGGATATTTACCCTACACTTTTCTGACAAGGGATTAATATTCAAGATATATAAAGCACTGCTAGAACTTTACAAGAAGAAAACAGCCAACCTCATCAAAAAATGGGGAGAAGAAATGAAGAGAAAATTCCTCAAAGAAGAAATTCAAGAGGACAAAAGGGTTATTTTCATTTGAATTTGTCTATTCAACTAAGTTCTTTCAATATTCAAAAAAAATTGTAAGTTCTAATAATAGAGTTAGTCTTTTACTTGTGCCACTAATTTTTCACTATATAAAGAATTTTTTCCCTTTAAGGACAAATCTCAAGAAGCCAGAGGAATCCCCACAGCATGAGGGTTGCCATTTTTCAACATCTGGACTCCACAGCTCGTCAGAGCTCAACCCAAGAGAAAAGCCGATGTGAAGCCCTGCTCGTCAGAGTCCCACATTGCAGGGAAGCCTATTTCAAACCTTAGCATCCTTGAACCAGAGACACAGATACACGAGGCAGAGCAGCTATGGGCTCTCCCTATGCTCAGCTGATCATGAGGCATCTGAGAGAGTAGGGAGGTTCTAGCCCTGGATCACCATCCCAGCAGACACTTCGCAAGAAGCCAGAGGAACATCCCACAGCTTGAGTGCAGCCAAATTTTCAACATCCAGACTCCATAGCTCATCTGAGCTCCATCCAAAATAAAAGCAGATCTACCCATTGTGGTTTATCAGTAAATGCATGAACTGAGAACCTACTACGGAGAGTATTCCACAGCATGGTAGAGCCTGGCAAGCTACCCATGTTGTATTTGATATGCCAAAAACCAGTAACAATTATTGGCCTCGTTCCTAACTTGAACAAATGGTTTGAGGCTCTTGTTCCTGGAGCGAGCAGATGCCCTTGGGCTACACTAGCACATGACCGGATGTATGGAGATGTTACTGGTGTCCACTCAAGCAAATCGATGAACAACGGAAAGACAAGTGATACAAGGCAAATCTCCTAAGTAGGATCATATATATTACATACCCTGCTTAGATAAAAGACAATAAGTTTGTGAAATGTAAATCAAAATGTGTTCTTGAAACCCTAAATGTGTCCCAAAGGCTGAGTGTAACATATTTTTGAATAATGATAGGAATTGACAAAGATCTGGATACTACAATGTTGAAATGAAGAAACAATAAAAATACAATGGCCCTTACAAACTTACTGAAGAAATAAAATACGATATCAACATAAAACCTTCCAAAGACAAATTGACATCTATAAGTGATGTATTTTCTGAGACACTATCAAGGTAGACACGATTAGGTCATCCTAACCCAGCAGATGCGCTTCTCATATGTTCAATTCAGTTTCACAAACCTAAAAACATGAATTATGATGTTAAAAATTTTTCAAGAAAATCTTGTAAATATCTTTCAGCAGTGAATTACCAGGCAGTTAGACTATGTGTGTGAAAATTACAAGAAGTTTTATTTGAAAAGCAATGTATAATATTAGGTAACTGGATGCCAAATATTTGGTTAGTTCACTTCATTTGTATAAGATGTAATATACTTTATAACAGTTAACTTTTTGAAATAAAGCAATAAAATAACCCATGAACATCTAAAATTTAAGACCAAAATAATAACAAGGAAATAAAAATTACTGTACTCCACCATCTGCTTACGGATCTCCTTAATGTGCCAATTCATAATTTATAGAGAAAAATTGCTTTTCCAGAAACATAATTAAAGTTTACAACAAAATACTTCATAACATGCTAATACTGACTTTGATATTATTGGCAGAAAATGTTTGGATGTTGTGAGAAAGGCCAGAACAGATGAACATAGTGTAGATAGACTCTAAACAAAGCCGTGGACTTTGTAAGCCTGTATAGAAAGCACTGTATTTTTTACTGGCCTCTCAGTGCTAATTTCTCACCTGATCCTAATGCTAGGATCATAATTATTAATGCACCTCTAATAGGAAACATCTAATGAGGTATAGTAGTATAATCTATCAGATTCATTATAAAGAGCAAACAAAAAGCTTATGTATTGGCAGAAACTAGAAATGCACCCATGCAAATCACATAGCAATGCATTGCATAGGAGGAAAAAAAGGCTGGGGGGTGGGGAGAAGCTACTGGAGGCATAAATGTGTGCTTTGCATGACGAGGTCTGAGTTCAATCACAGGCATGGCTGGTCTCCTGGGCACTGCTAAGAGTGACTCCCGAGCACTGAGCAATAGTCCCTACAGTCTTCCTCCAAAACAGACACATAGACGATGTAACTGCTAGTTCTCACCCCCATTCAGCCTGGCTCGAATGCTTGGAGAGCAGGTGTTTTGTGCTTTACTCTTTAAATTTTTATTCCTCGTAGACTATATCTCCGCACCCTTAATTCACCCGCTGTGAAGAGCCTAACTCTGGATTAACTTCAGAGGAAATGTGTGGTGTCCAGGGAAGAAGAAAAACTTAAGTATAGAGGTCAATGGCTGTGTGGAAGTCAGCTAGAACATTCTGGCTCACAGTAATATGAAACTCCATTTCATGGAACATTTATTATTACAACTAAATATGGCATGCTTTAGCTTGGCAAAAGTGATAGAGGTCTGCTGTAAATATTAATAACTTCACAGTTTCCAACTTGCACAGACATTCCCTTGATACTTTTAAATTTATCAAAACTATCTTTAGAATTAGTACACCATAGCAATACGTGTATATTAGTGTGTATTCTGAACTAAGTGATTTTGAAAAGCATATCAACCCCTAACTTTTTATAATATCTCAAGACTCAGTATATCTTTCTGATCTGGTCCAAAGTGTACTTTACCTGTCTTTTAATAGCTGAAGTTAAGTATGGTTGTTCAGAAATGAATTTGCATCAATGGATGTAAGACAATGACTTATTTTTTCTATTTGTTAAAGCACAAATTGGTTACTGATTTTTAAAAAGTCATGAAAATTTGCACATAGCCAAAGCATATCCTGGTAGTATATTTATAAATAATTAATCTGGAACTTTTTGTGGATTATTTTCCAACTTGCTTATATTTTTGATGCAAAGAGAATATCTCTATATCAGTATATTCATGCTTTTACTGTGTCTCAATGTATTTGCCATGTACTTTTAAGTACATATAGATACATTCCTTCTACCTTTTTGGCAGCCTAGGTTGGCCATGAAATTTGGGCTACATTGGCACGTGATACGGTCAAATGGAAATGTTACTGGCGCTCCGCTTGAGCAAATTGATGAATAATGGGATTCAAGTGATCAAGTGATCAAATGATCAAGATACATTCAAACTTATGTTAATGCTAGCATTATAATTATATGAAAACAGAAAAAATAGGTATATTTCTTTTATTTCATCTGAAACCAAGACACATATCAAAAGTAACTGTATGCATAATTATATTTGCATTCAATTCAAAAAAGGATGCTTAAAAATTCTCTGTCATTATTTGCAGAAAACATTTGCCATTATTTATGGTTTTAAAATATACTTAAAAATTTTATAGCTATTCTAAAGCATGTCATAAGTGTTTGAAATAATGGTGCATTTTATTTAATGTATAAAATACTATAATTTAGAAATTCATATATTTTCTATTTTATTCTATTGGTGCATAATTTGTTTCTTAAGAAAATTGCCCTTAAATTTATATAAGGGTATGATTTTACTTTTTACGTATGTCTAAAATATCTGTTACATAATTTTCCATATTACTAGCTGCAGATTAATCCATTATATAGTCCCCAAATGGGGGGGACAATTTAATAAAAAAGAAAATAATTTTGAGTCTTTACATGTTTCTGTGTCTGAACATATATTTATTCTTTTTTAAATAATTAACTATTGAATGAATTAAGAATTCAAAATATAAAGTTACTATTATTTTGAGGTCAAGTTCACTTCAGAAATTAATTTAATAGCAAGTCTAGTTTTCAATGATGGTAATTCAAAATATGACAATCTTCTTTTAGTAATTACTAGTAAAACATTAATTTCTGTTTTGTTCTTCAAGCTACTATGGTCTTTTTATTCCTTGTTAGATGCAGGTTTTACGAAGTGATTTTTAATATTCATCTATTTTTTTAATTTATTGTGCAGTCATTAGTTATGATGACCAAATAGAAACACTTCAGGTTTGTAAATAAGCTGTAGAACCTGATGAAAGAAAAGAATTTCAGGGGCCGGTGCGATAGCCCAGCAGGTAGGGTGTTTGCCTTGCATGCAGCCGGCCCATGCTGGCCTGGGTTCCATCCACAGCATCCCATATGGTCCCCCGAGCACCGCCAGGAGTAATTCCTGAGTGCAGAGCCAGGAGAAACCCCTGAGCATTGCCGGGTGTGACCCAAAAAAAGAAAAAAAAAAAGAAAAGAAAAGGACAAAAAAGAAAAGAATTTCAGAAGCTACATGTTTAAGGCTCATTGTAAAGGCTGTCCTGTAAAGGTGACACACAGCTAGATCACTAGATCACTAGATCACTAGATCACTAGATCACTAGACATCCCGTTGTTCATCGATTTTCTTGAGCGGGCTCCAGTAACATTTCCATTTGACCCTATCACGTGCTAGTGTAGCCCAATGGCATCTGCTTTTGTCACATGACAATAAAAATTGTTATTTTATTATCTGCTCCCAGTAGAAGTTGAATCTTAAAAAGAATTTAAAAATTATTTTTAAATTATTTTAAAATTTAAAACATCTGAATAATGGTGGGGATTTTAGAAAAGACTATATTTTTATTAAAATGTCTTATGACATTTTTCATCATCACCAAAATTATCCAAGACAGAATTAGAAAGATTCTAGAATTGTGTTTCTTTGCTTTTAATCCATAAACAGTATATGGGTGGTTTATGAGTAATGTGTACAAATATGGAAAAAACATCTTAATTTTATAATTCTATGCCTTATAAACACAGGGAACATTCAAATTATTTATCACTTCTAAAATCACAGACATTTTTACATTATGTTGTAGATATCTGAAAATATCTAAGCATAAAATTAACTAAAATGTTACAATATTTAAATGTTACAATATTTAATTGTTACAATATTTAAGTGTTACAATATTTAAAGCTGCTAATATTTCGAACATCTATGTTATAATAAGTATTTGAAATAGTTTAAATTTTTAGAACCAATAAAACTGATTGTACATATATAAACCATATAAATAAAGGCCAGGTTTATCTCATTAAAAAGCATTTGTATATTCATTTATTGAAATATAATTAAAGCATATGTATATTTATTTATTGATATACAATAATTAAGTTATCATGTCTCATATGGATTCAGGAAATCCCAGGAATCACATGGTCCCCTGAGTATAATGGGCATCTCTAATTGTCCCTAACACTGCAGAAACAGTATCCTCATGTTTCAATGAACAAACATACTGGTTAGCTTAGTACTAACCTTTATATGTATTTAATGTATTTATATGTATTTTATGTATTAATATGTATTTAATTCAAGGTAATAACGTGACATCAGCCAAGTATAACTTTGCATTGCCAAGAGTGGAACTAAATTCTTAGGTGTATACATTTAAATGGTTCTGATATTAAGAGAACCAAAGTACTATTTTATTCAATGCTCCAAATGAAAAAATTTTGATAACAATATCTTGTGTATACACAGTTCAAGATAGAATAATTTGTGTGCCAGAAAATTAATTAAGCAAGTTTTGGGAGAAATGCAACTGCCAACAGGCCTGAATTCACATTTCCTCTGGTCAGCATGATTTTGCCCTAGACAGAAAACAAAATGAGAGGCCAAATTTAATCCACAGATCTCCTGTTGAACTGCGAAATCAGGAGGTAATTAAAATGTAATCAGATCCAAATTGTATATTACTACATCTTGTCTTTGATAGGCCACTTCTTGAGTAAATAGAAAAAAAAAAGCAGTGTAGGAAAAGAAATAAAGTTAGAAATGGCACTTATAATATTTTATGTTGTATTTGAAATATAATTTATGAATTAGGTTACATTTATATTAGGTCATTCCCATGACCTAATATAATGGTTTGAGGCTCTTTATGTTCCTGGATCAAGCGGATGCCTTTGGTTTCTACTAGCATGAGACAGGACATATGGAGATATTACTGGTGCCCGCTCTAGCAAATAGATGATGAACTGGAAGATAGTGATAGTGAAATTAGGTTATAGATAGTTCATTCCTGTTCCTCCAAATTAAGTATAATGTTACATGTCAGTGATTCATCATTCCATAAAACTGTTGCAGGACACCTAAAAGCCTAAAAGCATCTGCATCTGCCCTGGATTGCCTCCTGCAAATCACTTCGTAGATAAGGGGGTAGTTTAAATGTGGCAGTTTATCTGACCATGTATTCTGTACTGGCTGGTATAAACATTCTCTCATGCTACCGCAATCATCGTGGAACTAGCTAGATCTTACCAGCATATTTGCCTGGCCACGTTGGGTGGCTAAGTAATTAGACCAGAGAGAAACGCTGTTTGCCTCCAAAAAAGCAAGCATGGCTCCTTGATAACTCAAAGACAACTAAAATACAAAACTACCGTGAAGTAGATGAGACTCTTGTGAAGGCTTGGAGAAATATTTAACTGGCATTAGTATTAGTCTTTGGTACAGAGGCATGCATCTCAGAAACCCCCTTCTCTACCCTATAAAGGCATTTCCAGGCAGATCTTGGCTCAAAACATTAGCATATAATAGGGCCTAGGTGAGGTGCTGGGAGAAATTACCTAAGGGCATTTGACCCTTCCTGCTTCCCATAATAGTGGGAGGTCTGAGTTGCAGGGTATAAAACTGCTGCTTCCTCTCTCACTCTCTCTCTCTCTTTTGAGCTTTCTTTTTGGGCTTTCACTCTTCTTGGGAGTCTTGTCTTTCTCTCCTCTCTTACAGGGCCTTTACATGTGGTGGTCGCCATCTTGGCCTACACGTGGCTGGGGTTCTAGCCAGGAATCCTAAGCACCGGGTTTTTCCTATTGTTGATTTGTATGCCTGAACCTGTGATAAGTAAAGCATTTTAAAACTGTATTGAATTACTGAGTCTTCATCCATTCCCCGCCAGCTTCGGAGGTAGAAGGGAACTCACTTCCTGGCCCTGCCAGATACCCCGGCAGCGTTCCCGACATAAAACAAAATTAGGAAAATGATTATCAATAAATTGATACATCATAATAAACATTGAATCCTGCTTTACGTTTCCTGAAACTGAACGTTCCTTAGGGGTCCTCTCTCAAATCACAAGCCATGGTTGCACTTCCTCTAACAGTGCTAATTAATGATGGTCTGATCTTTTGAGTGAAAAGACTGAAAACACAATCCGCTGAAAACACAAGAACAGAAGAAGTTTTATTTTGAGAACCTGGCAATGCTAGGAATGAAGCCTTTGTATGAATGGAACCTTTATTTACTCAGAGAGAATAAAGTGTTTGTTACATAAACATAATTTAAAATCACTTATAAGTAAAATATGAAATCAAGCAATTTATATTTATATACACATGTCTAGAACCTGTGTATGGAACTGAATGGCATCAGGTTGAGTGAAGTCAACAAAAAAGAGAGTGGCCTCTACACGATAGATAGTCCCTCTTGCAAGTGGACTCTAAAGGAACAAGGCAGGAGGCTCACTGCTCTATTGCTCTGTCCCCAACACGGACACGTGAAAGGCGCGAAAATACCAATGAACAAACGAAGCTTGACTCAAATCTTTGAAACTTTTGGATGGGTTGAGGAGAGTTTTCAAAAAGAAAAGCTACAGTGATATTTGTAACAGTCAAGAACTGTTGTAATGGTTCTTGCTTCTTTCCTAATCCTCATAGAGAGTGACTGTTTGCAGTTGTGCTGTGGTCATGAGAAGAGAGAGAGAGAAATCAGTGAGGAGTGCTCTTCTACAGTAGCCAGCAGGAAGCTGAGTCAATATACTGAGTCAAGCATTTAGATTTAACTAGATTGAACATGTAACTTATTGAAAACTGGAACCTGGCTAAGTGAATGCAGCTAACACCAACTAAAGAGAGAAGCTAACTCAGGTAGGAGGAAATGTAGACTCGAAAACATTTCTTTATGGAGTGATGTAGTAAGAAATCTCTAGTCGAAACTCATCTTTTAGTAGCTTGGAACTTTCAAACTGAATTACTACCACTCAGAAAAGCTATCAGACAGACCAAAGCTACACCCTTAAATACATATAGAGGTTAGTGACTTTAAATTAAATTTGTCATTTATAATTCAAGTTTCCAAATCTGCCAAGTTACCTCCTGGGTCTCTTTGCATACTCACAAAGTATCAAATATATTTCATGCATTGTAGAATGCGGAAAAAATTTTTTGTGTATGTATTAATTAAAAAGTATGTAGTACACATTTTATAGAATTTGGAATAAATAAATGAGTGCATGTAAGGATTTCACATGATAGGATTTCTTTAATAACAAAGTTTTTCTTTATATTCTTAAAATGTTTTTAGTATATGAGAAAATTTTAAGTACTATCTGCATGGTATGTTCTATGTTCATTCGTAAATTTACTAATAATACACATAGTCCATATACGTTTGCATGCAAACACATTTCTTAATATATAATAAGGCTATTAGGAGGAAGCCCATAGAACATATGGAGAGCAATTTTTGTTTTGCTAAGACTGAGTTTTATGTTGTATAAATTAGAAATAACACTATGCAAAAATAGGTAGTCACATCAAGGCCATAAATATAAATATATATGTATATGCATGATGCATGGTTTTGTGTGCAACTAGAGCACTAATTTTAAGTCCACTTTTTGTAAGAAATTTTTAGATTGTTGTTTTGTTTAACATATTGAATGCTAAGAAAAATCTGGAAGTTTCTTTATGGAGAAAACATAGGAACAAAATTGTATAGATTTTGTAAACCATTAGTAAGAAAGTTATTTTTTCCTATTATTTTCTTTTGTGCTGGTTTTTCCAACTTGTTCATCACAACACTTGGTAAGTTCTAAAGACCCATCATATAAGAGCGATGCTAAATGAGCTACTTCAAAATATTTAAGTAAGGCATTTTAAGTCTCCTGCTGCTTCCTAACGCTTAAAATCTTTTCTTTATAAAACAGTTAAGGCATTCATTGCTTTTCATAAGCCTCGAGCAGAGAAACATACATTTAATTATGAAATTGTTTTTTAGAACTCTAAAGATAAATACAAAATAGATTTGTTATTATGAAATCAAACTGAAAACTTTATCCTTGGGCAAACTAATAACCAAACTTCTGATTTTCATTTTTTATCTGGGTGAATATTTGAAATCCCAATATATTTCCTTTGAAATCAGCAGTTCATGTTTTTCAACATAAATTTAGTTTTTTGAAAGGAAACCTGTTATAACTGAAGGCATATTTTAACTTACCTTTCTATTTTAGAAAGAGCGAATTTTTTAAAAAATCAGTTATTCTAATATATTAAAAACTATTTTTAAAAAATCAGCTATTCTAATATATTAAAACATTTTTAAGAGAAGGGAACATGTGTGAATAAATGTCTAAAGGTCTGATATCAACATAGAACTGAGCATTAAATACAGACAAAAAATGAAAATGATGGCTTCTAAGTGTACGTAGTGCAACCCACAATGTGTGGGAGAAGGAGGAGAGAGAGAGGGAGAGAGAGAGGAGATAAAGAACCTGCCATTTAGGCAGGCTGTGGGAGGGGGGGAGGGAATTGGGGACATGGGTGGTGATTGAGGGGCACTGGTGGAGGGCCGGGTGCTGGAACACTTTGTGACCAAAACCCCCAAGCGTGAACAACATTGTAATTGTATATCTCACTGTGGTATAATAAAATGTTAAAAAAAAAACAAACAAACCTGAATCCGACATTATGCCCCCTTCAAGAAACACACCTGAACAATTGGAGCAAAGACAGGCTCAAAACAAAAGGCTGAAAAACAATCCTTCACACAAACAACCCCTCAAAAGGCCAGGGTACCTTCAATACCTGAATAAGCCTATCACCATATGTAATTGAAGGAAAAGAGAGAGATGGAGAGAGAAAAGAGATGGAGAACCTGCCATGGAGACAGGGTATGGGAGGGGGGGAGGTAATTGGGGACATTGGTGGTGGGAAACGGGCACTGGTGGAGGGCATTTCCTGGAACACCATGTAACCAAAACCTACAAATATGAACAACGTTGTAATTGTATATCTCACGGTGTATAATAAAATATTAATTAAAAAAGAATTATTTTAAAATCAGTTATTCTAATATATTAAAAATTGTTATTTGTAATTGAAAAATTCAATTAATTGAATTTTTCAATTAATAAATAATAACACATTTTATTATATTAGAATAACTGATTTTTAAAATAATAATATTTTCTAAAATTTTTTAGTATATTAGAATGACTGATTTTTTAATCAGTTGTACTAATATATTAAAAATACACAGTGAAGTCATCCTATGTTTCTGCTAACCACAGGCATTGATTTTCTATGTAGAAAAAATTGCACAGCTTTAATTATTTAATTTTATAGGTATTAAGGCCTTTAAGGTCACGGACCTCACCAGTGCAGACTGAGGAATGGATACAAGTGAAGAAACAGGAGTTTATCTGGGTGTGTTCCCAGCCGACCCTCTACTAGAGCTGCCCCTAGCAAAAGCTCAGCAGGGATGTTAAGTGTCTTGGGCAGGAAGAGTTCAGAGGAGGTGCTCCTGTTGCCTCAGCCTGTTTCCGCAGAAGCTGCATGTAAGCAAGCAGGGAGGGCAACCTGCTGGAGTGCAGCCCTCTTCCACACAGAGGCCCCGGTAATCTGGATTTCAGGAATCTTCACTATCTTCTCCATAGGTAGTCATTAATTCCTGAGTAAAACTAACAAAGACAAATTGTTTTGCACGAATTCACTTTTGTGTTTGTTTTGAGACATTTCTAGCATGCTCCTGACTTTGTGCTCAGGGACTTCTCCCAATGGGACTCCAGGAACCGTTCGATTCAGAGAACGCACCTAAGACAGCCCCATGAAAGACAAGCATGTTGCTTCCTGCTCTATTTACCTGGAAAGTAAATATTTAAGGCTTACTCTGAGGATAGAGATTTAAAAGAGATTCTTCACTCTAGTCTTATAGCATAAGCAAGAAAGTAATTTAATGGCATTTATTTTAACTGTTCATTTGTATCCGTACCTTTTAGTCAGATAGTTAGACAATCATATTTAAAAATTTGAAAGTTATAATAGTGAAACAACTCATATCTGTAAAGTGTTGATCAAACTGAATTTTTTTAAATACAAGTATGAACAAGTACTTTCCATACACAGCTTCAAGTTGGGATTGGGACAGCTATATAAAACCTCGAGGGATTGCCTTCAATAGAAGTAAACCAAGTCCTTTTATTAATGGTATTTTAATCTGCACATTGAAAGATGTAGTTTTGATTCAATGTTATTTTGATGGAAATCTGACTCTAGTTTCAAAATCTAATTCTTTGATTAAAGCTCAAGGGGGAAAACCTGGGTTTTTGATTTGCTATTATAATTAGGTAGAATTCTTGGGAATATGAGAAGTGATGCATTTTTTGCAAACGGAAGAGACAGAAACATCACTGAGGTCAGATGGGAAGGGTAGAGTCTTTAAGTGGATGTCCATTAGCACATTTTTGATCAATCTTTGATCTGTGATTAAAAAAATGAGCAAATTACTGCCAGATTCACACATGACCTGTTATTATAGAGAGTGCACTCTCAAGTGCTGTAGGAATTGCAGTTCAAAAAGGAGTAAATGAGAGAAACTTCATAAAACTTTCTTAGAATTTAGTTCAATTTAGCAGATGTTAAACCTAGTTATATTTGCAGTCTTTCTTTGTGAATATATTTTAATTTATAGATGGATAGATGTATAGACTTTCATATATGTACACGTGTATTATATATAAATAAATGCACACACATTACTAGAAATATAGTAATAATAGGTATATAGCTACGCATTCATGTATTTATATAAATATGTATGTGTATGCTATATTCTTAAGTTTCCAATAGACGTATGGATTAATTGCATTTCTAATTTTCACTCCAACAATATTTTCCTTCCTTCCTTCCTTCCTTCCTTCCTTCCTTCCTTCCTTCTTTCCTTCCTTCCTTCCTTCCTTTTGTCCTGCAAATATTCTTCTTCAATAAGAATTAATTCTCATTTTATTGAGCCTCTTAATGACCGGTAATACCAATAAACTACAGTTTATTAGTCTCTTTCTTTGGTTTTCAACCAATTTAAATTAAAATTTTTAATTAAAATTTTCTCTTTTTCCCATTATTTCTTCATAGTTTGTTCTCTTTCATCAGCAAAGTTCTCAGTTCTTGCTCTCAGTCCTACTGTCTGCTCAGGTTATTTTCTCATTTCAAAAGAACACCATGCCTCTCCAAGAGATATTTTGTAAAGGGGAGGAAGTGAAAGAGAAGAAAAAGAAGTTTCGTTTTTTAGAAGTTTAGTCCTGCTCTGATTGAAGGGTGTCATTCCATAAATACATTGAGCTTCCTGCAAGGGCCAGAAAGCCCGTCAAGGATTGCAAACAGGAATAACAGGCTGGGGTCCCCGAGGGCTATGCTTAAAGGTGACTGATTGCTTGTTTCATGGACTTCTGCTGTAATCACTTTTTCTCACTTCTGTAACAATGCTTGTTTGATGGCCTTGCATGAACTTAAGGGAGCCAGAATTTGGACCCGATGGGTAGAATAAATTTTGCCAATGCTTACAGTACTGCTCAGGGCACCAGAATGAGATATCCTAATAAAAAATGAATAATTCTGCTGTGAGTTTGCTGTTCTTGCCCAGTCAGACAGTGCATGAGCTGGTATCAGTAAATTCCTAAATTTTGATTTCTGGTGGTCCATTGATCAAGACCCCACAATTACATCAATTATATCTAAAGTATTATATATTATCTCTGGTTATCTTGAGATTAATAGAGTACATAATCTTATACAAGATATGCAATGAACTCCAGGTCAACATATTCCTGGAGTTTATTTTTGCTTCTGTCAAAATATGTCATATAAATATATATATTTTATATAAATAAATATGTAAATATATATATATATATTGATAAATATATGTATATTTATATATGTATTGATTGCAGAAAAACCAATTTATGTCCCAATTACCATGAATATTCTACCCACACCTCTGAGAGAGCCCCACAAAGTAATGAGAGTATAGCACCCACATGGCAGAGCCTGGAAGCTGTCCGATGCATGTTCGATATGAAAAAACCAGTAACAAAAATGTTTATTTTCCTGACCCCGAAAGAGCCCTTAACAAGGCAGCAGTAAGAAAGGCGAACTAGCAGTGCCTGATAAAATTTCACGACCATCCTAGTCTGTCAAAACGAAGGACTAAAATGACTGTCTGTACTTTCAATGCACATACGCTGGCATCAGAAGCATATAATGAGGATCTGATGGTGCAAGCACAAAAGATCAAGTACGACATCATTTATCTGACTGAGACGAGGAGGCGTCAGTCGCATCATGCTGTATTTGACACCAGAGAAGAATTGTTCCTTGAAACATGCGATGGAAGAGGCGTCGGTGGCGTTGGTGTCCTTGTCAACACGAACATGGCAGTCAACATTGATTCATTTCAATGCCTAACAAACCAAATAGGACGATTACACTGAAGAAATGTGACCCACTGCCAGGAATTTCTATCATCATTGTCTACACATCAACATTCACATACAAATGAGATGAAATTGAGAAGTTCTACATGGAACTGGAGAAGTACTATAAAAAGATCACACCTTATACAAGGTCATAGTCTGTGATTTTAATGCCAAGATGGGACCGAGAAAATCAGCTGATCAACTCCACATCGGGACCCATGGCCAAGAATGGAACAGAGAGGGTGAGAGACTATCTGAGTTCATCATGTCCACCAAGACCATTACTGGGAACTCAAAGTTCCAGAAGGCTGAAGCGAAACGTTGGACATGGGAATCTCCTGGCGGACAGTTCCACAATGAAATTGACCACATCATCTTCAATCGACGGTATTGTCTAACCGATGTTGCTGTCATCCCCCAAATTCCAAACAGGATCGGATCACCGTCTCCTTCGTGCAAAATTCTACTTCCCGCAATGCGGAGAAAAGGCTGCAAAGTTTAAGAAGAGAACTCCAAGAATGACCACCAACTGGGAACTCTTTGGTACCATTGCAGCAACATGGGAAGATACCATCATTGACGACATCGATGAAGAATACAACCGACTGGTTCAGCACCTCCATGATTGTGTGAAGAATGCTGAGAGAGAGAAAGACACAAAAGGACACTTGTCTTCAGAAACTCTTGAGCTCATTCGCCAACGTGGCAGGGCACGAGTCTCAGGAGACCAAATGCTAACGTCCAAGCTTCTAAACAGTGCAGAGAAGCGATAAAAGAAGACCTCAAAGAGAGAAGAGCAGAAATACTGGTAGATGCAGCAGAAGCCGGGAAAAGCATTCGCAACACTTGCCTGTCCTTCGCCAACTATAAGACCAAGATGACTGCCCTCCAATGCCCTGATGGATCTATCACATCTTCCAGAAAGGCAATGGAGAAGATTATCCATGACTTCTACTCAAATCTCTTTGATAGCCACATCCACCTGCCCACATACCAAATTCCATAGGATGGATATGTCATTCCCAACGTTCTCCCTTCTGAAATCCAACAAGCCATCTCGTTGGTAAAGAAGGAACAGCTCCAGGCCCAGACAAAGTCATACCTGAAAACCTGAAGAATCTGCCATCAGTACTCATCAGTAAACTAGCTCGGCTCTTCACACACTACCTGTCCGAAGGCAAGGTGCCTTCCCAATGGAAAACCAGCAGGACAGTTCTACTGTTCAAGAAGGGAGACATTCACTACATCAGCAACTATCGCCCCATCTGCCTGTTGTCCGTCATCTACAAGCTGTTTACAGGAGTAATCCTGAACAGGATTAGTAGAACACTAGATGAAGGACAACCATATCAGCAAGCAGGTTTCCGGAAAGGATTCAGCATAATCGACCATATCCACACAGTAACCAAGCTCATTAAGGTTTGTAGAGAGTACAATATGCCACTCTGTCTCATGTCATTGATTTACAGAAAGCCTTTGATTCTGTGGAGACTGAAGCAGTCATCGAAGCCCTAGCCAAACAGGATATTCAAACCCAATACATCAAGATTCTTCGTGAGCTGTATTACGGATTCACCACCAGGATCTCACCATTCTACAAAGAAGTGAATATTGATGTTAAAAGAGGGGTTCGAAAGGGTGATACCATTTCACCAAAATTTTCAGCGCCACCCTTGAGAACATCATGCGACAATTAGAATGGGAAGGAATGGGAGTGAAAATAGATGGTTGGCAACTACACCACCTCTGTTTCACTGATGACTTCGTTCTAATAACACCAAACATTAGCCAAGCGGCACAAATGCTGGGTGACTTCGACCGAGAATGTGGAAAGATAGGTCTACAGCTGAATCTAAAGAAAACTATGTTTATGAAAAGTGAGCTAGTTTCAGAGGCCCCATTCACTCTCAATGGAACAAACATCTCTGAATGCATCAGTTATGTGTACGTAGGTCGAGACGTCAACATGATGAATGACCTAAAACCTGAGCTGCGCCAGGAGGAAGAGAGAGCGGCATGGAATGCCTTCAAAGGCATCGAAGAAATAGCTAAAAGGACAAAGAACCTCTGGCTCTGGGCACATCTCTTTGACTCCACCATTCTCCCTGCATTAACATATGCCTCAGAGACCTGGGCCCTACGAAAGCAGGATGAGAATGCTATTTGGATCTCCCAGAGAGGAATGGAAAGAGCTATGCTTGGAATATCACTCCTCACTCAAGTGAGTGAAGGAATTCGTAGTCCTGACCTCCATCGCTATTCCAGAATCAAGGAAGCTGTCTCGTTTGCCAAGGCATTGAAAATCAGATGGGCTGGACATGTAATGAGATTTGGAGACAAACGCTGGACTGAATCCCATGGGATGTCAATAGATCATGTGGCCGTCCACCAACAAGATGGTCAGACTTCCTTGTCAAGATACTGAAGCAACGGTTTGAGGCTCTTCATATTCCTGAATCAACCAGATGCCATTCGGCTACATTGACACGTGATTTGTGTGCATGTGTGTGTATAAATATACACATATTTGTCATCCATTTCACGCACCCAACAAAGTTTGTGGTCCCCCCCATATATTTAGTGGACTTCTTCACTTCTGCTACATTTTCAGTGGTGATGCTAGTATTTATCTGCTGTCTGTCTCAAGAATCTAGCAGCCATTCTCAACACTTACTTATAGTCCCCTACTATGAAACCATTAGCACCAGTTGCTTCCAAAGGACATCACTCAACTCTTAAAATATTCACCTGTAGAGGAAACATCAGCTTCCTTGCTATTTGTACTAGATTGTGCTGAGTGTGGCAGCATAATAAATCTGCTATACACTCGCACAACGCAACTTCCAGTTCCTGCCACATTACTAGAAATTACCTAGGGGAAACAATGGGTTGGAAGTAGTCTCTCTATGGTATCTCTTGATTAAAATTCTCTTCACAAATAATATGATTAAATATGAGTCTATAAATAAAGGGAAAGAGTCACCACCTAACTTATAAATGTTATAAATGAAACAACAGAGTTATTAAAAATGATAAGTTGAAATGGTGAAGTGAATCTGCTCAGCCCTAAATCTACTGGAGCCACTGAGCCTTTAAGCAACAGTGCTCAGAGGTCCAGGTATTGGCAGGGATCACAGTTATGGCTTCAGCAGATGCAAGATGGATCCGTGAGCTATCTGTCTAGCTTCCACTTTTTAAAAAATTAAAAACAAAAACTGGAAGAACTATATGCAGCTCCAAGAGCTATTGTAAATTAAGACAGAAATGTAACAGAGGTGATATTTCTCAAAAAGTCACTGAGCAAATTATTTGAACCATGTCAATTATAAAATCTTGTTCTTAAACTTTTTTAGGCTGCAGATTATCAAATGCCCAATGAATGCCAATAAATTAGAACCGCCTTTCTCAGGGGAAAAATTAGACTAACAACATTTTGTTGCCAAGTGAAATAGAATAGATGTCACAGAACTTGGCCAGAAGGCTGACATTTTCATTAGTTATTAAGGTGTGCAGGTTAATGTAAATCAGATTTGCCTCTATTTTGTAAAATGTCTATATTGACAGTGACATTAAGTTCTGAATAAGCACTGATTTTTCAACACTTTTAAGAGCCTGACCTACAAATAAGTAAAAATACTTGCTAATAAAAAGTATACTTTTTTAAAAAAAATTGACCAGCTTTTCCCTTGAATTATGTTCATCAGAAATTCACCGTTTCAAAATAGATATTTCATTGTTGATAATCAAATGAAATACTTTCAAAGCTGCTTCTCAGAGAAAAGTGATTACTCTGGCTATTTCTTTTTAATTTCCCTTTTAATGACCAAAAAACAAGCTTCTTGAAAGAAAGTATGCTTAAATAGGCCATGTCTGTGCACAAATTAAAATGGTTTTTCAATCACTATTAAATAAAACCTTGCACCTTTCAGACCATTTCTAAATAGGCACAATTGGGGGGCGCGAGCAATAGCCCAGCGGGTAGGGCGTTTGCCTTGCACATAGCGAGCCCATGCCGGCCCGGGTTTGATCTCCGGCACCCCATATGGTCTCCTGAGCATCTCCAGGAGTAATTCCTTAGTTCAGAGCCAGGAGAAACCCCTGAGCATTGCCAGGTGTGACCCAAAAAGCTAAATAAATAAATAAATATATATATATATAAATATATAAATAAATAAATAAATAAATAAATAGGCACAATTTCTCATATGCCCAGGCCCATCTATCTTATCACTCAAAAAATATGTCCAAGCATAAATCTCATTTTATGTCCACACCCAGAGAAGTTCAAGGGTTACTCCTGATTAGTACTCAGATATTACTACTGGGGGTGTTCCAGAGACTATTTGGGTGTCAAGGATTGAACTACAGTAGCCGCATGCAAGACAAGTGCTCTACTCCCTGTATTTGGGTTCCTATTCCCCCAAATCTATTTTTTAAGTTGATGATTAAAACAAACATAACAAATAGTTTGTTTTTATTTGTTATGTCAAAAACTAGTAACAAGTGTGGACCTCTATTCCATGACCTGAAGTGGGTTTGCAGCTCTTCCTGTCCCTGGATCAAGCAGATGCTTTGGGGTACACTTGCTTGTGACAGGACGTATGGAGATGTTACTGGTGCCCACTCAAGTAAATAGATGAACAACAGAAGACAGTGATACAGTGATATAGTGATGATTACAAATGAAATGAAAATGGGTTTAAAAAGAAAGAATTTGTTCTCCTTCCATAAAAAATGTATTTTCCTTTCAAATTGTGTGTCTATAAAAATTTAGGGTATTTTTTTCCTGTGAGTTCCTCTAATCATCGTGTAATGGTATAGAATAATGGAATCTAATGACTAGTGATGCAAGACTGATAAAAACAAGTCTCCGCATTAGTCCACAGTTTCCAGGTTCTTGGCTACTTTTAAGAATGAAAATATTAAGTAATAAATAAGCTCAGACTCGGTATTAGAAAAGTAGAGAAGTTTATTGGAAAATAAAAGAGAGAGGAAATGTAGCTCCCTCTGTGGAGAGGAAATTAGTATAGGGCTAAGTAAACTATGGCTTGCTTTGGGGGGGCTTTTATAGAAAAACTGGGTCTTTCTGTTACAGATAATATAGAAAGTTAAAGATAAGGGTGAGTATGTGTGTGTGTGTGTTTGTCTGTGTGACAGTGTGTGTGTTTGTGTGTATGTTTGTTGATATGTGCATGCCTTATGCAGCGCATTAGAGCATGCTTTTAAATGAAAATTGGTCTCATTTCTTACAAATTAACATGAATGTTGCAAAGAGTGCAAGGATCAAACAGACCCTTATCTGGCCATTTGCCTTAGGCATTGCCCCTTATCTTACCCCTCCAGGCAAGCGTGAGCTCTGTCTGAATTTTATGGTATGAAGAATTCTAGGAACATAAAGAGGGCTTTGGGGAGGTGGTATGCCTTAGGTAGAGGAGAGAAAAATGGAACAGCTGGAAGGGAAGTTGAAGCTTCCTCTTTCATTAACTTTAGTAATTATTATAGAGATGAAATAAGACAACACATATCAATAAAGTGGCTTTATTCATTCACACCCTAACCAGTTAATATACAAGTGCTGCTTTCATTTCGGTCATCTCCATTTTACCCCTTTTCTTAAAGGACCTGTTAAATGTTCATATTAAATTATAAAGCCACATCCATATTTAACACAGAATTCGGATTTCTAAGTACTTCAATGTAAATTCTAAAGATAGATTTTGAAAAATCTGTCACTTCAGGATTAAGTGCAAAATTTCTTTTCCCACACATGATGTTGCTGGAGTGTCGAGTTTCTGCTTGCTGGTGCTAAACAATAAAATCAGAATGTGGAATGTCAAGTGTTTGTACACACCACTATATATTAATTTACCAGAATCTTCTCTGAGGGAAAATGTTTGAAGGATGCCATTGACCAGACCATGAGAACAGGTCTCAAGCAGGCGGAGTTTGAGAATTAAGAAAATGGCATAATTAGGAGAGGAAAAGCATGGACTAGAGAACTGAGAGTCAGAAACAGAGAGCCCAGACTGGGCCCCAGGAAGAATATTTATTGTTCAGAACCAGTAATTATCATCATGAACATGCTTTGGTCAAATGCCTGCTATCCTAGTAATCTATCCCAGCAAGACTTTTTACACATTTGAGGGCCTTAGTTTATTGGGACAGGCATATCTCTAATGTGTTTTCTCAAGGGTAGCTTCTTCCTGGAGTGGGAGCAGAGAGGAAGCAATTATAGGAACCCCACTGGGCAGTGTTCTGACTGGGGTGCCAGCTTTCTGGGTTGGAAGGTCCCATTAACTACATGCCTGGTCTCCTTTATCTATCTCAGCTCTTAGTGCCCACAATAGGGAAAGGAAATCTGTGAGCAAAATAGCTACTGCAGGAAAATGAGGGAGTTTCTAGACAGAAGCTGATGATTCCTGGTAACTGTCTAAAAAAATTGCTGGAACCATCAAAGCTCTTCTTTGTTCATAATATCATTTGCACTGATATTTCATCTGTTTATGATAGCTTTAGATTCCATAATGACTTTAGGCTCATAGAGACTAAATATATATTCAAATATCTATGCAGATAGATATTTGATATATAGATATCTATGGATATAAGTATCTCTCACTCTATGGATAGCATGGTGTAAGAAAAAACCAGGGAGTTTGCAACATTTCATTATTTTGCTCTATGCCAATTCAAAATTGAGGTTCTTTGTAAATATGTTTTATGATTACTTACTCATGGATGCTTTTAATAAGGGAAGATTCTTAAGGGGTTATTGAAGTATTAAAAGTTCAATTGCTTAGAATGCAGCATTAATTTCAGATTGTTTATTAGACATTCATATATAGTGTTCAATAATGAGTTAAATACATGTGCCTAGAATTGAAGGCAGCAATTCAGAGATAGAATTGTTTCATATCCTCAACATTTAAATACTCTTTAAAGTCAGAGACAGGATTTAGACTAGCCTAATGAGTGAATAGGTGCAACAAATAAATGTTACCCTCAGGTCAGTGATTTAAGTTAATTGGTATCATACCTACATTGTGCACTTGAGGCCTGGGATTCCATTGGTGAAACTTCCTGGATCCCAAGAACTGGGGCGGGAAGAAGAGCGACCCCCTATAAATAATGCCTAATGTAGCGCTAAAAATTGTACCATTTGGAGTTAATAGTTATGAGTAAGAACTGGTTTTTATTCTGATTATGTGATTTATGCTAGAGGGAGCTCAAGAACCAAATTAAAGTTCACTTTCAATTTTCTAAGTGGAGCTTACTTGTGGCACAGGAAAATTGCGTTTTTCTGCAAAAGTTAGGACAAAAGTTTGATTGGCATTACTTAAAGTTGAAATGGAAAACTAAATCAGAAACTGATGTTTTTCATTTATCTAAATATAATAATAATAATAATAATAATAATAATATAACTACTTCATAGTTTTGCCAGTTAAATAATTTCTCATAAATTTCCAAAAACATCGACTTGGGGTCCATTTGGGGCAGCTGGGGTCCCCAACAGTATCAGGGCAGAAGTTCTTTTCTACCTCCTAGGGAATGGATGAAAATTTACAAGTCTGGTGCAGTTCCAAAAGGGCTTTAATAGTACAAAAGCTCTACCACTGCAATCCAAGTCACCCAGGTGGGGCTTCTACTGAGATAAAAGTCCTTTGATAGGGTGATTGCCAAGGGGTTAAGTAGGGAGTGGGTCTGTGGACCTCTTTGAAATTCCTTTCCTGGCCTTTCTTCCCATTGGAGCTTCTCTAGGAGGTGGATCCAACCTTTTCTGGGTTTTTGGTGTCAGTGAAGGACTTATTAGGCCTTACTTCCTATGTGCACAAAAGGCTTTTGGCAGTCCCCAAGACTGCTATTTCCCTGTTATCCCATTGCCATTGGGGGCCTTCTCCTCTCTACCTGCCTGCCTACATGAATTTCATCAGAAATGTAGCATCGTATCTATTTATTTTTTAAGTTTGAATATTAGGCCAATAAGCTGAGAGCTGGGCAGAAAGGATTAACTTATTTAAGTATTGCTGAGTATAAACTCCCCAAAAGTATAACAATATTGTATAATTATAGTTGTACAATAATATTGTGCAATTTTAGTGTGGACAGTTGATAGGACCTATTAAATGTTTTTAGCAATGTGTAGACTAGCTGTGACAGGGCAAATATTTTAATATATTCCCTTCTTTTTTCCATAATTTTATATATGTATGACCAAATTAAGTATAATAGTTATGCAAAGTATACTTTAGCTATACCTTTATATGTAGTAGAATATCAATTGGAAACTTGAACAATACAAATGTGATAGGTGTAAAATTGTTTTACCTGAGTTAACTTTGTATTTGAGAGTCCTTAGAATTAAAGGACAGAGGCCATATGACAAAAAAAAAAATTCCTGTTATTTCTTTTTTTCTTTTTTTAAGTATTTTTATTATACCACCGTGAGATATACAAATAAAAAGATATACAATTAAGAAGTTCATTTTGGGTTTTGGTCATACAGTGTTCCAGCACCCGTCCCTCCACCAGTGCCCATCTCCCACCACCAACATCCCCAGTTCCCTCCCCCCTTCCCCAGCCCACCTCCATGGCAGGTTCTTTTATTTCTTTCCCTTTCTCTCTATTTCTCTTTTCCTTCCCTTCCAGACTATGGATTAAAGAACATACATTAAAAAGGTTGTCATGTGTATCCTTTTGCCTCTATTTAATGCTCAGTTCTAGGTTGGCATTAATACCCTCGACAATTATTAGCACCCTGTTCCATTTTCTGTCTTACCTAACCTCTGACTCCCACACGTTTGTGATAATTTCCACCTTTGACAAGACCTCCTGATATATGTTTCACTTGACCTTGGATATTGGTATCATAATATGTACATATATATTTATGCCATGCAAATAAATGCAGTCATTCTGTATCTGTCTCTCTCCTTCTGGCTAATTTCACTCAACATAATCTTCTCCATGTCCATCCATTTATAGGCAAATTTTATAACTTCATTTTTCCTAACAGCTGCATAGTATTCCATTGTGTAGATGTACCAAAGCTTCTTTATCCAGTCATCGATTTTCGGGCACTCTGGTTAAAAATTTCCTGTTATTAATGTTTATCAGGATGCATTATATCTAAATCAGACAGTGAATATTATATGTTCTGTAGACCTGAAAAACATATATTAATGTTTCCTCACTTCTCCCATCCAAGTACTAATCAGGCCCGACCCTGCTTAGTTTCCGAGATCAGATGAGATTGGGCGCCTTCAGGGTGGTATGGCTGTAGACACTTCTCTAAGACTCATCTGTCTTTGATGAAATTATTCACTTATTTTTCTAACTTCATCTGAACAAAAGTAATGAAAAAGAAGAAAAACACTCAAATGAATTAATGACTACTTTTACCTTCTTAGTTTCTTTGAGAGTGAAAGGCTGCTACTGATTTAAAAGAGTTTTATTTGACAGAAAAGACTGAATCTACATAATGATAAGACTTACATATATGGAAGAAACATGTTTCAATTTGTATTCAACCATCACACATGTCAGTATAGAGTATATGAAAAGCAAGGCTTCAAGGCTTCCTACCATTGGCTAATAGATAGGAGATCATTATTTGGAGTCATCCCTTAGGCTTTTCAACGACATTTTTAGAAAAAATTAGAATTATTCTGAGTCTGAAAATAAAGCAGAAAGAACAAATTCATAATGAAGTGTTTCCATGTGACATATGCTAATATATAATATTCATAACAGATTTTTCTGCCCGCTATGGGACATATCTGATATCAAATGATTCAATGTGTGTCTATTCACTCTCTTCCAAGAATGTAAAGTTTCTTTAGAAGTTGCTTATAAACGTAATGAGGGACAAGTCTTACTGCAAATTTTGCATTGGGATGATCTATACCAAGATGGTGAGCCAGTAATCTCGACAGAAAAGAGAAATAACTTTCAATAGTTAACAATTAAAATAAAGTTCATTTGCACTCACATCATAGGTAGAATATATAAAAATTATTAGGTTACCAATTGATCATTATACATTGCTGTCGGATAACTGGGCATATATCTACAGATATGGAAAATAATTTGTAAAGTGGATAACTACATCTTATTTTTAAATATTACATTTTAAAAATCATTCACATACAAATGTTGTCAAAATGCTCTGAAAATACTGAGGTTATTAAGAAATTTATTATGTCTCTCAGTCAGTACATTTAAACTGTAGTATTTTTTGTCAAAATTTTAAAATACTTGTTCTTATAATCAATTTTCTTGATGAAATTATATTTTAGAAGGTAAATACTAAGGAAATGGATAAAGTATGTAAATGCATGTTTGGAATAATTTGCTTTCAGTAAAAAGTACTTGACTGTTCATCTTGCTCAGTTCATATCCCTGATACATTTCATTAGC